>JASFCW010000066.1:0-22723 GCA_036936985.1 Crucibulum cyathiforme
CTACTCAACTTTATCATATTTGAGTTGTAGAATTCTTGCTACTCAACTTTATCATATTTGAGTTGTAGAATTCTTGCCACTCAACTTTATCATATTTGAGTTGTAGAATTCTTGCCACTCAACTTTATCATATTTGAGTTGTAGAATTCTTGCCACTCAACTTTATCATATTTGAGTTGTAGAATTCTTGCCACTCAACTTTATCATATTTGAGTTGTAGAATTCTTGCCACTCAACTTTATCATATTTGAGTTGTAGAATTCTTGCTACTCAGCTTTATAATATTTAAATTGCAGAATTCTTGCTACTCAGCTCTAGTTAATCTGAGTTGTAGAATTTTTGCTATTCAGCTCTAATATGCCTGGGTTGCAGAATTCTTGCTGCTCAGCTTTAGTGAACATGGGTTGTAGAATTCTTGCTACTCAGCTCTATAATATTTGAATTGCAGAATTCTTGCTACTCAGTTTTATAATATTTGAGTTGTAGAATTCTTGCTCCTCAGCTCTAGTAAATCTGAGCTGTAGAATTCTTGCTCCTCAGACTTTATTGGCATATTTTTGCCAGCAGCATCAATGCTGACACAGACAAGAATATATCGAACATTTATTTAATTTTAAATTGAGTTAGGAATAGAGAATTTCACCTGTAAATCATTAGATATTTACTGTTCCCAAAGGCAGATTTGGACTCAATTGACATCTGTGTACCAACAGCATCCTGCACAGCTAAAATGTGTTTGTTATTCTCAGAAGCTTCTGCAGTGTAATTACTAATATAAATCTTGTCAGCATCTATAATAAATTACTAATCTCAAATTATAGAAACTATTAACAGATATACGACATTGTTGATTGTGTTAAAAATAGATAAGAATTGCACCCGTAAATCACAAAATACTGTCCCAATCACGAGTCTTTTTGTTCTGCTGACATCTGTTTATCAACAGCATGATCAATTTTGGCAAGTCCTGAATAGTATGGCATGACAATCATATACAATTGTCCAAATCGCAACCCATCGGAAATCTCCAGAAAATCTATTTTCATCTGACATTGTAAACATGCATATTTTATTTTAACATTTTTGTAAAATAGCAGTAAATTACAGGAAAAATAGCAGTAGTTACTGTGAAAAATATACTCTGTTTTTCACAATTCTCTTTGCTCTTGAATGCTAAACTAAAGATACACTTACAACTTACTTACTATCTTTCATTCATTTGAGTGGTGTCCTATGTAGATTTTGGATATAAAAAATATATTATTTAACTAACTATGATACAAGAAAAACTAATATAAATGATAGCTCGCGTTGAAGACTTGAACGTGGAAGGGTGGGTAGGTGGGCCGCGCCCACGTCAAAGGTGGTGATGGTGTTGGTGGGAGGGGTGCATGGATGCCGAAGGAGGTGGTGGTGGTGGTAGTGGAGGGGGTGCGCTCACGTCGAAGGAGGTGGTGGAGGTGGAGGGGGTGCCCCTCACGTTGAAGGAGGTGTCGGTAGGGTGTGCTCGTGTTGAACGTGGGTGGGCTGTGTAGGTGGGCTGTGCCTACGTCGAAGGAGGTGGTAGTGGTGGGAGGGGTGCATGCACGTCAAAGGAGGTGGTGGTGGGTGCGCTAACGCCGAAGGAGGAGGTGGTGGTGAGGTGTGTTGCCCACGTCAAAAGAGGTGCTTGTGGGTGGGGTGCACCGCCCACGTCAAAGGAGGAGGAGGTGGCGGGGGTGGTGGGGTGCACTGCCTACGTCAAAGGAGGAGGTGATGATGGTGGTGGTGGGGTGCACCGCCCACGTCAAAGGAGGAGGTGATGATGGTGGTGGTGGGGTGCACCGCCCACGTCGAAGGAAGAGGAGGTGGTGGTGGGTGGGGTGTGCCGCCCATGTCGAAGGAGCCGAAGGTGGTGGTGGTGGTGGTGGGTGGGGTGCGCCGCCCATGTCAGAGGAAGAGCAGGAGGTGGTGGTGGTGGAATGCGCCGCACACGCCGAAGGAGGAGGTAGTGGTGGGAGGGCTTCCTCGCCCTCTCCTCTTCTCCTCTTCCTCCTCTCCTTCCTCCTCCTCCTCTCCCTTCTTCTCCTCTTCACTCTCTCCTCCTCCTCTTCGTCCTCTCCTTCTTCTCCTCTTCACTCTCTCCTCCTCCTCTTCGTCCTCTCCTCCTTTTCCTCTTTGCGCTCTCCTCCTACTCTTCGCGCTCTCCTCTCCTCCTCTTCCTCGCTCTCTCTTCCTCTTCGCTCTCTCCTCCTCCTCCTCCTCTTCGTCCCATTCTCCTTCTCCTCTTCGCCTTCTCCTCCTCCTCCTCCTATTTGCCCTCTCCTCCTCCTCCTCTTATTCGCCCTCTCCTCTTCCTCCTCTTTGCTCTCTCCTCCTCCTCCTTCTCTTCGCTCTCTCCTCCTCCTCCTCGCTCTCTCCTCCTTCTCCTCCTCTTCGTCCTCTTCTCCTTCTCCTGTTCGCCCTCTCCTCCTCCTCCTCCTCTTCGCTCTCTCCTCCTCCTTCTTCTCTTCGCCTTCTTCTCCTTCTCCTCTTCGCCCTCTCCTCCTCCTCCTCCTCCTCCTCCTCCTCCTCCTCCTCTTTACCCACTCCTCCTCCTCCTCCTCCTCTTTACCCACTCCTCCTCCTCCTCCTCCTCCTCTTTGCCCTTTCCTCCTCCTCTTCACCCTCTCCTCCTCCTCCTCTTCTTCGCCCTCACCTCCTCCTCTTTGCTCTCACCTCTTCCTCGTCTCCTCCCCATCCTCCTTCTCCTCCTCTTCTTGTTCTCCTCCTCCCCCTCTTGTCTTGGTCGTCGCCCTCGCTGGTCGTGTTTCTGGGTGTCGTCACAGGCGGGGGTTGTGGCGGAAGAACACACCGGCCCACATCTCTATTGGAGAGGAGGGGCACACGGTGGCGGAGGAGGTAGTGGGTGGAGAGTGGCGGGTGGAGAGAAGTAGCAGCGTGGAGAGAGGTAGAGGCGTGGATGGGGATGATGGATGGGAAGGTTAGGAGCAGGTCGTTTGGCTTCCAAGTCCAGCCATCCGGCAATTGCCGGGGACGCCTGTGATTGGCTAGATTGGCCGGGCCGTATGTCCGGCATTCCGTCATTGAAGAACGGAATGCATTCCCCACCTCATAGAGTTATCTATTGTAGGTATCAAGCATCGGAATATGTTCATAGAATGCTACGTTATATTAAATTCATTCTCCGGAGAATTAATTAAGTTTATGGAATATGCTATTCATGAATTTGTGCATTTGCCTGCGAAAAACTCATTAAAATTGAGTATTCAACCTTTTATATAGTCTAAGAATGCTCAATAAATACTGGAAATATTCCAAAGCACTTAAATAAACTTATAGAGACATTCCGTAAAAAATTTCATTGTTTCCTAGGTGAATGTGCTGGATATGTGCACAGAAGCTGTAACAAGCATGTGTGATATGTCAAAACAATGTGTATACTGTTCTCTGATGGAGCCATTTTTGAGCCATTTCAACTATACCATGATCCATATCGAGTTTTATTTTATATGAACTATCTAAAATTTTGGCGAATATCCTCTTACGTCTCTCTATTGTCTTTTCTGTCAATATATCAACCCCAATTGCCGAGATAATCACAATTTAGTGGAAAAGTAGTGATTTTTGAGATCATCTCAGTTTATTCTCCGAGTACCCTCGATCGAAAGGGAATAATAGGGCGAGTATGGCGGAGTTAAAATATCTTTAATATACTAAAATATAGAAAAGATACTGTAAACTTACTGTACTATATCTCTTCATACAGTGTTATATGCTGTATCTATCTGTCTGACACTGCAGAGAGCTGAAATATTTTACAAATAAAAGATCAAATGGATAGACTCCTAGAAACATTGAATTTAAGGATCAAAAATGCATCTATTAGTATATACATCAGCCCAATGGTGACTTCCTGCTCCTTAAATTGCATTTGCAACGTTTACAGTGTACTGACTTAATTGTATGACTTATGTTTCATAGTATTAATCAAATGAGATACCATATAAAACTAATTACTACCTATGTGCTGTCCTATATGAAGCATTGCACTAGTGCGCCCCACTTAAATATAGGGGGCGGGATAAAGGCGGGCACCCGACGCCACGCCTAACTACCATATTTGGACATGACATGCTCAACGGCATTTGCCGGAATGTGTCCATGTCACAATTATCAAATACAGTTGTGTACATAAGCAACCTTGGGAACTGCCGGACATAGTTTACACGATCGATGTGCTGCAAACCGGGACTTGCCGAACTTGACCAAGATGTATTGGGTTACATCACTTGTTATCTCTTATCTGATATGATAGCTCAAATTAAAACTCGGAGATCACCGGTTGCATCTCATGGCGCAAAGGACATGTGTCTTTTCACAATGCTATTGATAAACACATATCAACAAATCTCACAAAAGACTCGTGATTGGGACAGTATTTTGTAATTTGCGGGTGCAGTTCTTATCCAATTTTAATGCAACTAACAACATTATGTCTCTATTAATAGTCTCTATCACTTGAATATTCTTTTTGTTGCATATGCTGTTATACATGTTGATGAAGATTGTATTACACTACACCTGTTTCAGGTAAACAATGATAAATACACTTCAACTATGCATGACATTGATAAACTGATGTCAGCAAATTTTAAAAATATCTCTTATGAGGACAGTATTTTATGATTTGTGGGTTCAATTATTAGCTAATTTTCATGCAACCAACAACATCATGGTTCTAATAATAGTTTATACAATTTGGGATATTCTCTTACTCACTTATACTGTTATAGATGCTGATAAGGAGTTACACTAATGGAGACTTCTGGCAAATAATGGTAAATAGACTTTAGCTGTCTATGATGTTGTTGGCAAACACATGTCAATAAAGTCCAAAAGACTTGAAATTAGGAGCACTATTCATTGATTCAAGTCTCTCATCCTGACTTAAATTCTAAATTAAATTAACATATAATATGTTTAGCCTGTGTTAGTATTAAACATTAACCTATAGTGACTGAACAGTCTATAGATTGTATTAATACTTCTATAGTGATCATGATTAACTAGTCTATTTTAATGATTGTGTAGCGATTATAACTAGTCTGCTATCCAGTCTATTTTAGTACTTCTATAGTGACTATGACTAGTCAATCATCTAGCCTATTTTAATACTTCCATAGTAACCATGACTACTGTAATGGGGCACTCTCCATAGATAATTATTTATATAGGCTATTCTTGGACTTATGTACATTTGTTTAGGAATGCCTTCTGTTGTTGTCTATGTTGTTTTCACTTTACAAATACACTGCAGGCTACCAATAATATTGGATATACTTACACTGTGTAAATTGAGTGATTGAAGTGCTCAAAGACTTCATCTATTGACTGTGTTATACTTCTAGAGATGATGAAGTAATAGGACCTCATAGGTTTATCAGTACAAAATCAAGTTGAATTTGAATGGAATCAAGGCATAAGCAAGAATATGTATTTATTAAATAAAATAGAAGAAAAAGCAGATCTTATAGGCTTGCTATATAAAAAAGAAGATCAAGTTACATTTTATTAATAATGAACAAATTTGAGGAGTGGTAAAGTCTGGTAAATATCTAACAAATTTGAGGCATGAGCAAGGATACATATATATGGAATAAAGGTGAGGATGACTCAGATTTTTTAAACCAAAACAAAGCTAAATTTCAAGCTTAGTATATGAAACAACTGAAGTTACACATAAGGCTTGAAATATAAAATAAGGCAAGTTATCAACAAGGGTTGGTGAATATACTCTAGTTATGCACAATGGTTTGTAAAACTAAAACAAACTCAAGTTAAGCACAAGGCTTTGTGAATAAAAGTATACTTCAGTAGTAATTTATCAAATCAGATAATACCTAATTATAAGAGGAGGAGATTTTGATAGACAAACTACTGTTATTCATGACCATCATGGTATGCATACAAGTGGTATTTATGACCACTATGGTACATATACCAGCTTTATTTATGACAACCTTGGTATGTGCAGTAGGCATACCAGTGGAATTTATGACCATCCCAGTATATGCAGTAATATACCAATGGAATTTATGACCATTATGGTACATATACCAATGCTATTTATGACCACCATGGTACATATATCAGTATTATTTATAACCACCCTGGTATGTGCAGTAACATACCAAGAGAATTTATGACCACTATGGTACACATGCCAGTGTTATTTATGACCATCATGGTATGTGAACAATATACCAGTATTGTCAGGCACGTCAACACAATCTATATAGAGAGTGCCAAGGTCGATATGCAAACTGCTAACTCAAGAGAGAAGAGGAGAGGAGTGAGACCAGTAGTATTGGCAGTAAGAAACGACCAGCTAAAGACTACAGAATAGTGACTACAACTACTACTATATATACTAGAGGACACGTTCATAAAGAGTCATGGTGAAGGTGAGTCAAACATGTGTACTATGTGTGTCTTTAATAACTATGACTGTGTACTGCGGCTGCGTACTGTGACATGTGTTACAAACATGTTATACTAATAATAGAATGAAATGAAATATGTACGACTACTGTATGTTATCCTCATGTATCAACATGAGTTGGATTTCGTTTGTTCTTGTTGTGTAAATTATAAGAAACTATTTATTAATTAGAAAAGAAACGTAAAAGAATAATCAAAATAAACGGTTCATGACAAGTATTATTTATAACCACTATGGTATATACCAGTGGATTTATGTCCTCTGTGGTACACATACCAATGTTATTCTGACCACTCTGGTATGTTTGTGGGCAGAAATTTAAGGCTGTTTATCTGATTACAATTGCTTGTACTGAAAAGCCCTGAAAAAATGTAATGAAATAATACTAATTATATGTTCCCATTATATTCCTGAGACAAGGAAATGCATAATTAATTTTTCCCTCTAGAGCTCAAGATAAGAGCTGAGTAGCAAGAATTCTACAACTCAAATGTGATAAAGCTGAGGAGCAAGAATTCTGCAACTGCAATATACTAGAGTTGAAAAGCAAAAATTCTGCAACTCAGACATACTAGAGCTGTGTAGCAATAATTCTACAACTCAGATTCTGGAGCTAAGGAGCAAGAATTTTATAACTCAGATTTACTAGAGCTGAGGAGCAACTCAAATATAATAAAGCTGAGTGGCAAGAATTCTACAACTCAAATATAATAAAGCTGAGTAGCAAGAATTCTACAGCTCAAATGTAACAGCTGAGTAGCAAGAAATCTACAGCTCAAATATAATAAAGCTGAGTAGCAAGAATTCTACAGCTCAAATATAATAAAGCTGAGTAGCAAGAATTCTACAACTCAAATATGATAAACTGAGTTGCAAGAATTCTACAACCTAGATAGTAGAGCTGAGGAGTAGGATTTCTGCAACTCAGACATACCAGAACTGAGTAGCAAGAGTTATACAACTCAGACATACCAGAACTGAGTAGTAGGATTTCTGCAACTCAGACAAACCAGAACTGAGTAGCAAGAATTATACAACTCAAACATACCAGAACTAAGTAGCAAGAATTATATAACTCAGACATACTAGAACTGAGTAGTAGGATTTTTGCAACTCAGACATACCAGAACTGAGTAGTAGGATTTCTGCAACTCAGACAAACCAGAACTGAGTAGCAAGAATTATACAACTCAAACATACCAGAACTAAGTAGCAAGAATTATATAACTCAGACATACCAGAACTGAGTAGCAAGAATTATACAACTCAAACATACCAGAACTGAGTAGCAAGAATTATACAACTCAGACATACCAGAACTGAGTAGCAAGAATTATACAACTCAGACATACTAGACCTGAGTAGCAAGAATTATACAACTCAGATATACTAGAACTGAGTAGTAGGATTTCTGCAACTCAGACATACTGAGCTGAGTAGCAAGAATTCTACAACTCAGACATACTAGAGCAAGCTGAGTAGTAAGAATTCTACAACTTAGACATACTAGAAATGTGAAGGAGGGTGTGCAGTAAATGTGAAGGAGGTTTTGCAGTAAATGCAAAGGACCTCTTAGTGGTAATGTGAAGGACACTTTGGCAGTAATGTACAAGGCAGTTAGTGAGTTTTGCAAGTCCTGGCTGCCCCAACTGATGACAAGCCAGATGGGTAACTGAAATGCAAGAATTCCATTTCACTCTATAACATAAAGCAGGAAAGCAAATGGCAAAAGCAGATTTCCTCTCAAGATGAGCAGGTTATAAGAAGAGGGTGAATAACAACAAAAATGTCACAATGCTTAAACTAGAATATTTTCAGCAACATGATGTTGTTGGAATCAATGAATCTTTGATGTCTCAAATCAAAAGAGTGTCAAAAAATAGAGACAAAGTCATTGAAATGAATCTAGCAGTTAAGGAAAACAGATGGAAAGAACTTGATGATAGAACTATCACCTAGATGCATTGAATCTATGTACCCAGAGATAAGAAACTTCCAAGAAGAGATCATCCATCTTCATCATAACATGGCAACAACCAGACATCCAGGATGATATAAAACCCAAGAATTGATCACATAGAATTACTGGTGGCCTAGACTACAAGCAGACATCAGGAAATACATCAGTAGATGCAAAGTCTGTCAAAGGACTAAGCCTAACTGAACTACACCTATAGCACCACTAGTACTCAATGCCATTCCAATGAAACCTTAGGAAATAATATTGATTGACTTAATTGGACCTCTTCTAGAGACATTAAGATCAAATGTCATACTCACCATAGTAGATTGGTTTACCAAAGCAGCCAAGTTTATCCCAATGACAATTGAGATCATGTCAATGGAAGTTGCTAAGGAATTCAGGGACCACATCTTCAGAAACCATGGACTTCCCAAACAAGTAATTAGTAATTAAGGTTCTTAATTTGCTTCTCAATTTATGAAGGATTTATTCAGATTACTAGGAATAACTCAAAACTTGTCAATGGCATATCATCCTCAGATTGACAGACAAACAGAAAGAGTTAATCAAGAAGTAGAACTCTATCTTAGGATTTTTGTTAATCACTGACAAGACAATTGGTCTGAATGGATGTCATTAGCAGAGTTCTCTTATAATGACAAAGTTCATATGTCAACCAGGTATTCATCATTCTTCCTAAACTCAGGACAACATCCATAGAAAGGAATAGAACCTGCAGGAACAGTTAAAACTTAAAGCATTCAGAAATTCATTGTCATAATGATGCACACATGTCAAGAAGCTGAAGCACTGCTTAAAATTGCAGCCAAAAATATGAAGTGATTTTATGATAGGTCAACTAAACTGTCAAGGGATTATAAATCTGGAGATAAAGTTTATCTTAAAGCAACCAATATCACAACAGACTGTCTAGCCAAGAAACTGGAAGATAAATAATATGGTCCCTTTGAGATATTTGAAAAAGTTGGATTATTGACTTACAAGTTGAAACTACCCACCTAGTGAAAATGAAAGCATCCAGTCTTCCATGAATCCCTGTTAACACCATTCTTGGAACCAATGTCTTCATTCCAGAACTAGGAACCCCCACCATCTCTGGACATAATTGATAGACAATCTGAATATAAGATTGAAACAATTCTAGACAGTTGAATTGATTATACAAGACATGGTCATAGTCAATGACTGGTAATGAAATATTTAGTTGATTGTAAAAATTATCTGAAGGAAGCCTGGACATGGAAACTCATGGGTAACTTAGAAAATATGAATTTGTGGAAGAATTCCATAAAAGTCATCCTGCCACTTCCAAGTTACAAACACATTCATTACTCATTGTACCCTAACAATCATTTGAAACTACACCCCAAAACTCTGGAGCACTATAGAAGCCCCTATCTTCTGGAATATTATACACATTGCAGTCACCCTCTGCATCATATCCTTCATATTCATTCTTTTCTTCTTATGATATCTCCTTAACCATGATTTATCAGACAATCCACTCAATCAACCAGTATGTTGAAGAACAGTGGGAGAAGAGGCAAAAGAGGAAGTCACTTGATCATGAGGACATGATTCTTAAAGAGGGGGTAATGTCATGAACCATTTATTTTGATTATTCTTTTCCTTTTCTTTTTTAATTATTGAACAGTTTCTATAATTCCAATGACAAAAACAAACAACTGCTCATGTAGCAATATGAGGATAAAGCACTGTAGCAGTAGTTATTTCATCTTGATCTTATATTAAATACATGCTTGTAATATGAACCACAGTATGCAGCTACAATGCACAGTAGTTACATTATTTACATATTTCCCTCATTATTGAACATGCTTTAGTCATACCCTATATGTATGGCCTTTAGAGTATATAGTAGTAGTACATCTCTATTCTGTAGTCTTTAGCTGGTTTCTTACTGCCAATACTATTGGTCTGACTCCTCTTACCTCTCCTCTCTTGAGTTAGTAGTTTGCATATCAATCTTGGCATTCATCTTGATAGATAGTGTTGACATGCCTGACAGGTATGAGCCACAAAGGAAGAGGATCATGGTTTCCATCATATGGCTGGGTGTATCATAGCTGAAGTACAGGCTAACATCTTGTATATGAAGCACACTTGAAGATAGATGGATGACAAACTGCAGCATGGAATTGATAGTGATTCCAGGCTGTGGTAAGAGTTTGACATTGACAAAGTTTGGAATCTTGAATTGATATCCTTCTGCATGCTTCACATGGATAGGGAGATCTTTCCATAGTTTTCTCAAGGAGTGCAATTAGGATTCATCAAGCATTATTACTGAGGATAGAATGTTGTGTAGATGTTTTTGAATGTAATATGTTGTCTATTGAATGAATGAAAATCATATTAAAAATACTTAAAAGCCCATTCATTATTGGCTCATCAGTGATGTGCAGTGAGCACAATATCCACATTTATAATTAAAAAAACACTGATCCTGGCAAACTATGAATGCTTCCATATATGGTGAACATTGTCACAACCCAATGTGAACTACTTTACCAGTGAACACTTTGCATAATATGTCACACCCTATGAATACTTGGTTGTAATGGCATAGTATCCTCCAGCATCTGCATAACATCAATTAGCTCCAAACTGAATGGAATCATTTAAGTAGATTGTAACCTCTGCTCTTTTTCTCCCTCCAACTTTGTAAATATATCATTTAGTATCTAAGCATGACATAAGAGCATGATTAAATAAGAATATATCTCACCCTGCTGCTAGGCTATATGCTTACTTGATGTTCTTACACTAAAACTCACCTATGAGATGTGCATACTACATACAAGCTTTCTATTTAGAGAAGAGGTGTACTCAGGGGTTGACCACCATAGGTACTTGCTTCCCACTTAGAAAGAAGTATGCTTGAGGCCTGCCAACTCAAATGAGCTCATATCATGCCAAGCTGATTGACAGACAGCAAAAAGCTGTTGGAATACAAACCACATGACATGTTATATGTTACATTGCATCTATATTTGAACTCATGATTGACTTTGATCTTTGTGGCTTACTTTTACTGTACATATTTACAGTTCCATCTTATACCACCATTTTTTAGTAGTCTTCTTTAATTTGTAGTTTGTCATGCCATTGAGTTAACATGTAGTTATAGTCTCATAGTTTAGTCTTGAGTACCTTAGTCCATTTTTATGCTCACTGAGGTCTATACCCCTTTCTGTATTATATTAATATACTATTAACATTATTTTTATAGACTTACCTATTCCAATAGGTACTTATTAATTGAATATAGAGTCTGTTCTTATGCTGACTGAGACTTTGTTGTAAATTGAGTTTGCGCAGTGGAATAGAAAGCTAGTCTTATTGGTACTAAGCCTCCTACAGAGGCATTTATACTGTAGACTACATATTCTATAATATTCTAGATAATGCTACTGTCCTTATAAATGTAATTACTAAGCCCGAGGTTAGGGTTTATCTATAACCCATCAAGTGCCAGATTATATTCCAACAGACTTACCTATTCCAATAGGTTATGAGCCCTGACCCTAACAGTGTTTAAACAAACTCAAAATCTTTCTCAATGAAATTCTTACTGCACCAAATTTATTCCTTTCCTATACCTACCTACCACAACTCCAAATCAATTTTATTATGTCTACTATGACAATTAAACTTGGCAATGATTTCTTGAGGATCCCAAAGCTTGATGTAGCTGGTATCAATTGGGTAATCTTTAAGGAGCATCTGCTTTGGGCAATCAATACATGATGTCTTTCTAAATATTTGGATGGTTTTGGTAGTGAACCATGCAATCCATTGTCAGATATGAATCTTGTTATTTTTGGTACAGGCTCTGGACAGTCCTTGGAGGGACTCCCCAACCTGCTGTTACATCATTGCATACTCTTTCAGCAGAAGAGTTAAAGGAAGTTGATAAATGGAAGAAGGAACTAAAAGTTTGGCAGTATGAGGAGGCTATTGTAAAGTATCAAATTGCAGAATTGATTCTGGACTCACTATTTTTAAAGATACACACAAAAGGCAATGTATGTGTATCTGGGAGTTGCTTACAAGCAAATTCCAAAAGAAATCTCATATAGTTTCTGTAGACCTACACAGAAGACTTCAGGATAAGAGATGTATTAAAAGAGGAGATATTCATGCTCATTTTACAAAGCTATAAACTATGCACAAGGATCTTGCTGTGATGGGAGTTCCCCTTCCAAAGATGACTTCTACACCATCATTCTTGGTTCTCTACCAATGTCATTTGATATCTATATTTCTGCCATAACTGCTACTTCAAGTATTATTGGCACAACTCTTTTAGCCAATGAGTTAATACAAACAGTTACCAAAGAGTATGAGTGATGACTCCTCAAGTTGAGGGTTGTCAAGAAGGATAAAAATGTTGCCTTTTACTCCAATGAGAATTCCAAAGGGAAAGGTCAGAAGGAGACTCAAGCTCAAAAAAGAATGTTGAGTATTATAACTGTCACAAGAAGGGCCACTATAAGGCCAATTGTTGGGCTGAACGAGGAGGAAAGGTAGGCCAAGGCCCAAACTCAAAGACAAAAGGAAAAGGAAAGTCAAGTGAGGCAGCTATAGCTGCAAAAGCAAAGGAGGACAAGCCAGATATGGCATGGATGGCCATAACAGATAATGATGAGATGGATTTTATAGATGAAGACAAAGGCCTATTCACTGGTTTAGCTAACAGCAAAGATGATAGGGAGATTTAAGACTTACTGCACAAATATGGTGAAGAGCTTGGTAAATATGCCACTACAGCAGAAATTTTCAAGCTCTTGTTAGATTCTCCAACTTTATTGGGGAATCTGGCAGATCTGGTCACATGGGTGATATCCCTTCCCACTGTCACCAAGACATCTGATCTTTACTCTTCTATTATTAGTGTTTTCTCTCATGTACATATTATTAGGTATAGTTCAATTTGTATAAGTAGTACAAGTTTCAGTGAGTTATTCCTCACTTGGAACAACTCAAATACATCAGTTGTTTTACACACACCACCCTCAGTACACTTCTAGCTACTCTCAGTGGCAAGGTTGAGTCTCCAAGAGCTCCCTCCCCAATTCTTTTCTGACAGCTCTTTGATTCCTATAACAGGGAGAATATGGCTATCTTTGATGACCAGAGAACTGAACCCAAATGGCTCTCAGATGATTAACATTCTGAGAATGAGTGCAACAATAACAAGGGGGAGGGCATACCAATTGATAATCTTGATTTTACAGGTAAAAACTTCAAAATTGAAGATGACAAAGCCTATACTTGCATGTTCAACACTTCTATGCTCACATTCAAAGGCCTAGGAAGTCAGCTAATTGATATTGAGCTGTATGACTCTGGTGCTTTAAAACATATGTCAGGATTTTGGCATTGGTTCATTAATTTCATTTCCATACTTTTGAGATCTATCACAGCTGCCAACAAATGTTCCTTCAATACTATGGGAAAAGGAGACATGTACATCAAAATTCCTAATGGAGAGGTGACATTGAGAGTTCTTTTGAAAGACATCTTGTATACACCAATAATGGGTGTTACCCTGGTCTTGATTAGTTGCATTGCAAGCACTAGTGCAAGTGTTATCTTTCCAGGTGAAGCTTGCAAGATTTATGACAAGCTCAGGAAGCTTGTTGGGTCAATAGAGGTGAAGGAAGGCCTTTACTGAGTCTATACCCTTCATCTAGACACTGGAGAGTTTGCTGAAAAAGCAATCAAGCACATGTTGATTGATGAACTCCATCATCACATGGATCACATAGCTTATGAAGCTGCACAATGTTTAGTTGAAAAGAAACTTATCTATGGGATCTCACTTGATGATAGTGAAGCCACTATATGTGACTCATGTGAGTGGGCAAAAGGACATAGGAAGCCCATCAAAAAGGAGTGCAAAGGGAAGCGAGCATCTGCTGTAAGTGATCTTATCCATTCAGACCTTTGGGGACTTTCACAAGTTGAAACTATAAGTTGAAAGGAATATTATATTAGCTTCACAGACAACCACAGCAAATTTACAACACTATACTTTATAAGCACCAAGGACAAAGCTTTCAAATGGTACCAGACCTATGAAGCATGGCTGGGAACTCAGAAGAATGCTAAGGTTAAAGCTCTTCACTCAGATCAAGAGGGAGAATACTTGGATGATGAATTTATGGAGCACCTTCAAAAGACTGGAACTATTTGATAACTTACAGTTCATGACACACCAGAGTATAATGGTATCTTGGAATGCCTCAATCAAACAATTCTTGTTAAAATCTGAGCTATGTTACATACAAGTAGCCTACTGAAATTCTTCTGGGGTGAGGCAGTGAAACACATAGTCTATTTAAAAAATCGCATCTAGACATATGTACTTATGGATATCATACCATTCAAGATCATAATGGGTGAGAAGCAACAGCTTGATAGCTTTCCAGAATGGGGCAGTTACATTTGTATGCATGATACAAGTGGTTTGAAACTTGATGGATAATCAAAAGTTGGCTGGTGGGTTGGATTCAATGAGAAAAGTGATGCACATCACATTTATTGGGTAGAGAAGAGATCTGTTACAGTAGAAAGAAGTATTAAGTTTAATTTTGAGCCCAAGGTTCTCATTGAAGGAGAAACACTCATAGGGGAGAATGACAGTGACCTTTTTGACCATTCACCTTCTACTTCAAATCCAGCTGATTCAGTTCCCACCAATAGAATCACCATTGAGGAGGTTACTAACCCCAAAGCACCTCCACAGCCTATCATTGATGACCAGTCAAGCACTGAATTCCATAAGCCAGAGCCAACCAAAGGATAAGGAAAGAGAGTCTGAAAAGAATTGGAATATGTGAGGAGATTATGAGAGGAAAAGGGGCTTGTGAGTGAGCACCAAATGCACCATTGCTGCTAAAAGGTTTGCAGCAGGTACCAGAGACAGGTAATGCAGCAGAGGATGTCAATAATGCTTGGAAAATGGTTAATGTTGAAGATTTCATAATGGTGGCAATGATGGAAGAAATGGAAGGGCTAAATCCAACTTATGAGAAGGCAAAAAAATGTTCCAATTGGCCTAAATAGCAAGATGCAATCAGAGCCAAACTCCAGTCACTCACTGTGAGCAACACCTGGAAGGTTATTGAGTGTCCAGTCAGAAAGAATATTGTCAGAAGTGGGTCTTTCATATCAAGAAGAATGCTGCAGGTAAAATCGAAAAATACAAGATAAGATTAGTTGTGCAAGGCATCATGCAAATTCATGGAGTTGATTTCTATAAGATGTACACACCTGTAGCTTGTCTCACATCATTTCAACTTTTGCTTGCTCTTGCTGCCCATAATGGATGGGCCATCAAAAGCATTGATTTCATCAGCACATACTTAAACAATCTTCTAAGCATCAACAAGGAGGTATATCTTGAGCAGCCTGTAGGTTATGCAACAGCAGATTGACACTGATTTGTATTGAGGCTCTTGAAAGTGCTGTATGCATTGAAGCAGGGGATGAGGAGTTGGTACAAAGTGCTTCAGAAGGCACTTGAGAAATTGGGATTTAGCTGTACAATGGCAGATTTTGGTGTCTTCTATAAGGAAGTTGATGGCCACATCTTGATCCTGGCAGTGCATGTCAATGACTACATTTTGATGGGAAGTTCTATTGCTCAGATCAAGGAATTTAAGGAGAAAATAAATGAGAAGTACAAGATTACAAACCTAGGATCAGTCCACTGGCTTCTTGGGATCAAGATCACTCATAATCTCAAGGATTGAACCATCTCCCTCTCCCAGCATTCCTACATTAAGTCTATCATATCTTGCTACAACTTCAATAACCTGAAGCTGACATCTACTCTGATGGATCTAAACATACAGCTATTGAGAACACAGTGTCTAGTCAAGCTCGAAGATATCACAAAAATGCAAAACATACCATATAGCAAGGCTGTAGGATCACTCTTGTATGCATCCACAGGAATGTGACCAGATATTGTTCACAACATTGACAGTCACACAGTTTTTGGACAATCTAGCTTGGATTCACTGGGAGGCTGTAAAGCAAATCTTTTGGTATCTTCTTGGCATGCAAAAGCTAGTGCTGATTTACAGAAGGATTGATAGTGGACTTGTTGGCTATATTGATGTAGATGGTGCATCACAAGACCATTATCAGGTGATCACAAGCTTTGCATTTCTTGTGGACAAATGAGCAATAGCATGGTCATCAAAGAAGCAAGAGTTAGTTACACTCTCCACAATGGAGGCTGAGTACATGGCAGCAATACATGCTATAAAAGAAGCAATTTGGCTGCATAAATTAATTGGAGAACTGTTCAGATCAATCAAAACTCCTACAACTATTTTTAGACAGCAAATCAGCAATCACACTCACGAAGATGAATATTTTCATGTAAAAACAAAGCAGATTGATATTCAGTATCATTTCATTTGGTACATCATTGAAGAAGGTTCCTATCAAATGGATTTATTGTTCAATGGATGATATAACTGCAGATACCCTTACCAAGGCAGTTCTAAGCACAAAAGCAAAGTATTTTGTGGTGGCTCTAGATTTAGTAACAGTTGAAGGGGGAGTATTGGAATACCAACTGTATAACATATTACATGTTATATTGTGTCTATATTTAAACTCATGATTGACTTTGATCTTCATAGCTTATTTTAACTGTATATATAGTTCCATCTTATGTCATCATCTTTTAGTAGTCTTCTTTAACTTGTAGTTTGTCATATCATTGAGTCAACATATAGTTTGTTAAAGTTGAATGCACTTAGGAGTGAGTATGCACTCAGGATCTTAGTCTGGAGTCCAGGAAGTGAGTAATTAATATATAATTGAAGTAAGTGAATCTTACCTGGAGTTCAGGAAGTAAGTAACTAGGAACTCAATCCTAGAACTTCAGGTTTATATACAACTATGATAAGAATCCTGACAGATGTCAAGATAAGAGATCAGTAGTCTAAAAATAGAATCAGATCTAATAATAGATCTGATGTCATGTGGTAATCTAAATATAGTACAGAGCTAAGAATAGATAAAGTTGTAGAAGATATGGAGAGCATTTTTAACATAGTTATAGTGTTAAAGTTGAATATGTTTAGGAGTGAGTATGCACTCAGGATCTTAGTCTGGAGTCCAGGAAGTGAGTAACTAATATATAATTGAAGTAAGTGAATCTTACCTGGAGTCCAGGAAGTAAGTAACTGGGGATTCAATCCTAGAACTTCAGGTTTATATATAACTATGATAAGGATCCTGACAGGTGTGAGGATAAGAGATCAGTAGTCTAAAAATAGAATCAGATCTAATAATAGATCTGATGTCATGTGATGTAATATATAGTACAGAGTTTAAAAATAGATAATATTATAGAAGACATAGAGAGCATTTTTAACACCTGGCATGTTTTCTGACCTGAAATACCCATCATTTTGCGACAGAATTGCACTTTAGCAATAGCAAGGGGTTTAGTGAATATATTTGCAACTTGTTCTGCATGAAGGATGGGAACAGAATCTTCTCTTCAACAGCATCCCTAAGCCAGTAAAATCATAAATCAAGGTGTTTTATCCAACCATGATGCTCTGGATTCTTGGAAATACTAATAGCAGACTGATTATTGATATGGAGGATGGATGGATGAGGTACTGGGAATCTAAACTCCAATAGAATATTGTACATCCACTTGATCTCCTTTGCAGCTTCAACAGCAGAAATATACTCTGCCTCAGTAGTAGAGAGGTTACAACTGTTTGAAGCTTACTAGACCATCCAATGATGCCCTTTACCAATAATAGTAACATATCCAACAGTAGACCATCCAGTATCCTTGCAATCTCCATGTGCTGCATCACAATATGTAGTGAATAGCTCAGTTCCAGGTTGATGCTTGTACTTCAATTTATAGTTGAGAGTTCCTTTCAAATAGTGTAGCAAATGCTTGACTGCATGCCAATGAAGGAGCCCTGGATTGGAGTGGAAGCAACCAAAGCAAGAGACAGAATAAGAGATATCAGGATGAGTCATAGTGGCTAAGTACTGAAAGGATCCAATGGCATTGATATATGGAATATTGGCCATCTCAGCAATTTCCTCAGGTGTCTTTGCACTCATATCCTTAAAGAGAGCTGCTCCAGGGTTCATGAGAGTGAGTACAGGCTTTAAATCACTCATATCATATCTCTCCAGGATGTCAAATATATACTGACACTGGTTGAATGAGATAGAGCAGTTTTTCTGATCCTTGGTAATTTCAATATCAAGGAGGAACTTAGTATTGCCCAAATCCCTAAGTTTAAAGTGGCTAGCCAATTCCTTCACAGTCTCGTCAATGGCTGCAGTTAAAGTTGAAGCAAGAGTAATATCAGCAATATAGATAGGGACAATAATTCGGACTTCATCTTTGACATGATTATATATGAATCTGTCAGATTGAAGACAAGTAAATCCTATGGATAAGAGATCAGTGTGTAGCTTCAAATTCCATTGACAAGCTGCTTGCTTGAGACCATATAGTGACTTTTTGAGCCTATAGACCATATTTGGTCCACCTTGGTGAAATCCCTCTGCTTACTTCATATATACCTCCTCATCCAAGTCACCATTGGGAAAAACAGAGGTACTGTCTACAGAGTGTAGTTCAAGATCTTTGAGAGCAAATAAAGCTAATATGAGGTATAGAGCTGTAAGACAAAATGTGAGAGCAAAGACCTCATTATAGTTGATCCCAGAACACTGACTTTATCCTTTTGCAACTAATCTAGCCTTGTATCGCTCTACAGTGCCATTAGCATTGTACTTGACCTTAAAAGTGTTAAAAATGCTCTTTATATCTTCTATAACTTTATCTATTTTTAGCTCTGTACTATATTTAGATTAGATTACATGACATCAGATCTATTATTAGATCTGATTCTATTTTTAGACTACTGATGTCTTATCCTCAAACCTGTTAGGATCCTTATCATAGTTGTATATAAACCTGGAGTTTTTGTTAAAGTTAGATGCACTTAGGAGTGAATATGCACTCAGGATCTTAGTTTGGAGTCCAGAAGTGAGTAACTGGAGACTCAATCAGAACTCCAGGTTTATACACAACTATGATAAGGATCCTGACAGGTGAGAGGATAAGATATTAGTAGTCTAAAAATAGAATCAGATCTAATAATAGATCTGATGTCATATGATGTAATCTAAATATAGTGCAGAGCTAAAAATAGAAATAGTTATAGAAGACATAAAGAGTATTTTTAATAGTTCTAGGATTGAGTCCTCAGTTACTCACTTCCTGGACTCTAGTTAAGATTCACTTACTTCAATTATATATCAGTTACTTGCTTCCTAGACTCCAGACTAAGTTCCTAAGTGTATACTCACTCCTAAGTGCATCCAACTTTAACAGGTTATGGGCTCCATACTCTAAGCACTAGTGTTTGATTTTTAAGTATTTTGAATGTATTTTGAGCTCTATGTGAACAGTTCTTCATCTTGACTGTGTGCATCTTCCCACCCTATATACATAAGTGGCAAACTGCTGGGCTTACCTGTTCACTGGAGGAGTTTCCTTGTGTTAAAAATGCTCTCTATGTCTTCTATAAGTTTATCTATTTTTAGCTCTGTACTATATTTAGTTTACATCACATGACATCAGATCTATTATTAGATCTGATTCTATTTTTAGACTACTGATCTCTTATCCTGACACCTGTCAGAATCCTTATCATAGTTGTATATAAACCTGGAGTTCTAGGATTGAGTCCTTAGTTACTCACTTCTGGACTCCAGGTAAGTTTCACTACTTACAATATATATTAGTTACTCACTTCTGAACTCCAGACTAAGATCCTGAGTGCATACTCACTCCTAAGCACTTCCAACTTTAACACCTTGAGCTAGACAATACTACAGTAACTCTGTTGAGTTTAATACAAATACAAGCTGGGTCACTTTAGTTAAATCTAAGTTTATATAGTTAAATCTGTTTACAATGGCCTTTGTCTCATATTTACTCTCACATCTGGTGCACACACTCCTGTGGGCTCAAACAAGGAATACTATGTTTACTTACTGTTCTCTACACTATCTAAACATTTCACATTTACACATCTTCATCCTACTTTCCTATGTTAACTTTTATATCTACTCTCTCAAAGCTCAGTGATAGAAACTATTCTGAGTGGGCTGAAGAGGTTGAAGCATGGTTCATGAACATTGAAGTCTGGACAATTGTTGAGGGCACATTTATATGTCCCATTTTACCATCACCATCCACTGAAGCTCACCTTAAAGCTCTAGCAAATTGGCAGGTGAAAAGAGATAAAGCAGCAGGTCAACTGTGGCTTTTGATTGAACTTGATCAAAGAGTGCATCTCTCTAATATCAAAAGAGATTTTGCAGCCATCTGGACCAAATTGGAGTCTATACATCTCCAGAAGTGTCCTGGAGCTCAATTTAATGCTTGTGATGACATGTTCTCTATTAGGAAGACAGAAGATGATCTCTTCAATATTTCATCAATAGAGTTGAAGGAGCAATATAGTGCATTCAGAATCTTCATCCAAATGTGATGATATAACTTAGCTTGATGCTTAGCTTGCTTCAATGACTCTAATTCACTCTCTACCTCAACAAGAGTTTGGAGGGTCATCTCAAACATCCTACTCAAGGATTCACTGGATAAAAGATGCAGTACATACTGCTTTGATCACAGGAATCTAATCATTGTTATAGAGCTTCTGAGACCTCTTCTGCACAAGCTCTTGCTGCTAGACTTGTTATAGCTTCAACTTCTTCTTTTGTGAGGTTTGTAATAAAACTCACCATATTCAAGCCCAGTGTCATACATATACAAAGGGAAAGGAATATGTGCTCAATCACACTAAGAAGCCTAAGCAGGCTGTCAAACAAGCTCAGAATACTCCAGTAGCTTCCAGGACCTCAGGCAGCACTGAAACTGCCTCAAAAGTCACTGAATTTGCTGGAAATGCAATAATTCATTCATCTGATCCTTGTGATTCCAACACTGCATTGCAGCTTGATGCTAACTTTGACTGGAATGCAGATACTGGTGCCACATCTCATATGACTCCTCATTGTCATTGGCTCACCAATTATGTTAAACAATGCATTCCTATTAGGTTAGCTGACCATACAGTCATATACAGTGGCATGCAAAAAGATTTCTGATGCGCATTTTTCAACACATTTGTGTGTTGCAATGCATATCACACATTGACATGTGGTTGAAATACATTATACCAATAACAAAAGTTGTTTCAATGTATCTGTAGAATGTGTGTACAAAAAAATTCAAAGAAATTCAAAGTACTAGCTAAAATATCATAATACTTCTAAAGTATGCTTTTTCATGAGGGTGAAATTGCTTGATATACCAAGCACCAAATAAAATGAGAAAAACTCCGGAAATATTTCAGAACATCAATACCTTGTGTATTTTCCTTTTACCATCTTCAGAACATTGACATGGGCTGGAATAGACCTATAAAGTTTGTGAATATATCCAATATCTATGCTTTCCCATTCCTCCTGTAAAGCAGCCCAAAGTTCATCAAGGTTGTGAGGACGTGGGTTCCGAGCACAGATTCGGCTGTCAAGGTACTCCCAGCCATGCACAATGATGTTTATGTCAGGGGAAGAAGGTGCCCATGGGAGAACTTGTATTCCATTCTCATGAAACCATTGTGTAGCCATCTTTGATATGTGCTTTAGATCATGATCCTGCTGAAATGTGATGTCTTTTGGCTGAACTCTGTGATCCTTGAGTGAACCTAATAAAGATGTCAACAAGATAGAGCAATACTGGACCACATTCATGTGTCCTTCAACATGATGGAGCCTCCCAGTTCCATTCCAGGATATGTGTCCCCAGACCTGCAAACTGCCACCACCATGCTTCACAGTTTTTATGACATTTCACTCCAGAAATTCCTCTCCCACCCTCCTATGGCAATAGTGTTTCCCATCTGATCTAAAAAGGTTAAATTTGGACTCATTAGAGAACCAAACTCATCTCCAAAATCCCATAGTCCTTCAAGCATGAGTGATGGCCCAAGTGTATTGGCACAAAATGTGAATCTTTGAAAGCCAGGGCTTCTTCCTGCAAATTCTTCCATGCAGGCCCTTGTGAATAAACATTCTGTGAACTGTAGTAGGATGTAATGATGAGAAAAGGACATGCTGTATGTCACTAGCATCTTTGCATT
>JASFCW010000067.1:0-22487 GCA_036936985.1 Crucibulum cyathiforme
ATCTGGAGAATATGCAACACAGGTGACTGGACCTGTATGTCCTGTTAAAGTTTTTTGTAGCCTTTCATTAGAAGGATTAGACAGTTCTTCTCGAGTTTCCTGAGAGACATCTTCCTTAGCCATTGGAGCAACAGATCTATGGATAGTCTTTTGGCAGCTAGTACCTCCAAGTCAGATAGATCTACAGGAAAGGAAAGTCTCGTTGCCTTGTGTAATGAGTTTCAATTGAAGGTAAAGTTGAAGATATTATACCTTTCTCCCACCCAAGGATGGGTGGATTGAACAATTGGACGTGAGTGCAGGAGAGGAAGTCCCAGTTGAGCCTGTTGTCACTGCCAACTGATCTCAATCAGCAAACACACGCTTGAATGCTGTCACCGTATGCTGCATGTACTATTATTAGAATGGCATGAAGGCCACCCTCTGCCTTAAAATGTATGCACATCCAGCTTATTAGGTATTCATCAAGTGTTCATCCCCATCAAAGTGTCAATGCTAATTACTGTATACCAGATTTAAATGTTCTCTTCCATCACTCAACTCCAAAACCTTCTTACTTTCCTCGTTTGACATTAAAGAATCAGAAATCTGGTGCATATGCTGCCACTCTTTGTGAAAAACCAGTACAAGTTATGGAGCGAGGACAAGTGGTATATTGGAAAGGATAGGTGATATATTAATAGTAAATCTATGAAATGAAGACATGAGACAGCAAACTAGGGATAGAGGGAGTGAAAGAGAAGAAAATGGCACACAAACTGGGATGTGTGAGGCTGAAGGGCAGAGAAGAGGGACAGAGGGGCGAGAGAGAAAACAACAACAATGGATAATGGGAATAGTAATGAAGAGGCAAACAGAAGGCAAGAGCGAACAAACAAATATAAAAAGAGATCCAGAAATGGGTGTAGGAGGCTCAAAAGGCAAGATACAGCAGTGATTATGGCGTTTGAAGCCAACAGGAGTACATGGTGAAGAT
This sequence comes from Crucibulum cyathiforme, assembly GCA_036936985.1. NCBI lineage: Eukaryota > Fungi > Basidiomycota > Agaricomycetes > Agaricales > Nidulariaceae > Crucibulum > Crucibulum cyathiforme. Next base: position 977 of record JASFCW010000067.1, read on the forward strand.
GATGGTGAGGATGTTGCAGACAATGAGCTGATGGTGACATTGACATCATCATTGTCGGAGTTGAGTAAGCCTCAGCCAAGCAAAGAACCAGGCCATCGCCTATGACGTGGCCAATTTTGGATGCAATGGATTGCTCTTCTCTCACCATTCCGTGCTTGGCATTCATGCTCTTCTGGACTCTTTTCCTCCTTACTTCACTCTGCATATGCTATCAGCACCTAAGAGTTTGAGGGGTGAGAATGACACTCACTACCCCCCTTGACATCATATGTGATCTTATAATAATAAGATGTCCTGAAAAGCCTGACAATAGTAGCTGTAATGCACCCAATGTGAACGCATATCGGGGCAGAGACAGTGACAAAGGTCAGCAGGCGAGCTAAGGATTGAGTCCTAAAACAAGCATAGAATTCTGTAAGGAATGGTGGGTTAAACAAGGTGACAAGAGGAGGGGATGTTGTCAAGCATAGCACTGATCATTCTGGAGATCAGCATCAATCCATCTTTGGATATACCACATGCAGGTACAGTGTTTCTAGTTTGTGAGTCACGAGCTAGTGCAGGGTAGAATGGCAGGAGAAGGAAGTGTTAAAAAGGACTGGTCAGCAAGGGTATGATGAGCAAGGACAAAGACAGACCTACTATCTATTATCTTGATTCTAGTTCGAACCAGCTGCAGAGAATTGAAATGTACAAATGCACAGAATGGTAGATGTTGACACAAAATACACCATGCAGGATCGACGTAGAGTGAGGGAGAAAGATGGGTAATGATTTATGAGCTGTAGCTGGATTAGGTGGTTAAGAATAGATAGAAAAACAGCGACACTGACCAGTGGTCGTGAATGTTCATAACCCGACATCCACCACTCTACCCATTTGCTGCCCCAAATGCGAAAGCAATCTTCAAGTCGGAATCAATGTCAATCGTCGCACCACCAGGCAACCACCAGGTGCCATGAGGTTTTGAAGCAAGCTACAATTGCCCTGCTCTGATGGGGAAAGAAGACCTGTTAGTGGGTTCCTATGATGCAGGGGAAAGAGGAAGTGGAAAGGATAAAGGAGGGTCAAAGTGGTGAAGGCAGTAGTGGTTATATGTGTGGGCCAGGTGAGAACACGAATAAAGGGAAAGGAGGGAATGTGAGTGGGAAGCAGACAGGGCAGGTACAAGCGAACACACGTATAGAAATGTGAAGGAAGGGAGGGTGGAAGGAAGTAGATGCATGAAATGGAGAGGAAGAGGGAGAAGGGAGGACGAAGAGAGAGTGGGTATGTGCCTGGGGGGAGTGGAGGGACAGTGAATGCAGATCGGATAGATAGACGAGAAAGGGAATGGAATGAAGTAACTGAGGGGCACAGGGAAGGAGAGCGGACACACCATAGACACCCCAACTTGTGCTCTTCAGTGGTGCTGTTAACGAGTGGTGGGTGTGCACCAGGGTGGGCAGGGTGGGGAAGTAGTGAAGAAGCAGGGCCAGGCTGGGATATGTTGGCGCACTGGTTCTTTGTATTGTTACTGATGGGTTTGTTCATTGTGTTAAGATGTTCGTGATCCAAGTTCAATATATGCAAGAGCAGAAGCAGTTTGGTTTGTGAAAAGGTGGGGCAGATTTGAGGCCAGTTCAGAGAACAGTGCAGTGGATCTTGAGGACTACCATGAACTGGGGGGAAGGTGGGCAACAATGGGCGACAACACGTTCAACATTGATGATGAGAACGGAGGCAAAATCAACCCATGTTGCACACATTCTGCTCACGTGCTTAGGCATGGAAATTTTGAATGTTAATGCATGACACCTTGGGCAGCAATGGGATCTCTCATCCCTCACATACACGCTCACAGTCCATGCTGCTTGTTTCCTGCATTGTTCTGCTGATAATAATGCTTTAAACATGGATTATTTCCCTCTAGACACCTCGAGACAGAAGACACCCTACTCTGACACTACTTAAGCACTCTGGAAGAAATAGTACCACTTTCACTCGAAACACCATTGCCCCATAACCCCTTTTACCCACACCCTTATAACTTATAGTACTCATTTCCAGCTTGTTTGTTGTCATTGCTTGAACATAAACTCCTAGTTATGTATAGAAAAAACTGTATCTTCAGTTTTTTAAATTCGAAACTATACGAGCAAGAAACATATGGTAAAAATTTGTTGAAAACAGACTCTCTCTAAGCTGAGACCAGTCTGCTGTCCTTTTCACTTGAACTTTGTCTGATTTTTAGATTCATATATAGATGATGCCATAGTACATAATCCAAAAGGAATCAGTGCGAAAATTTGTGTCTGTGAGGAGATATTTGTGACATAAAAACAAAATCAGCCTGGTACTACCTGAGTAATAGTAATAATAGTATTGATACATGTCTAAATGTGCCAGTGCTTGAGGCCTACTGATGGTTTTATCTCTATGTATGTTTAAATGCTTACACTGGGAAAATTCCCAATCTTCTCTATCATTTAATCCCACTGCGACCATTTCTTACAGAGTGCGCTAACTCACACTGTGGATCCTTGTTGGTGGATCTCTCACTCATTATCTATTGGTATAATTCTCTGATCATTCCATGCTTCAATCATGGAATTAATATGAAGAATTTGCGTTATCCCATCTTCATCTCAATTATCATTGAACATTAACTGAACACAAAATTGCAATCCAATGCTTCAACATATCCATACTATTTCTGACTGAATACCCTTGCCCTCATTTGTGTATTCACATAGCAACCTTGCCGTTGGCAGCATACCTGCATTTAAGTATTCCTATTTGGTAGTCATGTAACAATCAAACAACTCCTTTATAATTCATCGTAGAATGGAAGAAGTAAAGCTCATGCTACCTATATGTAATTGAATGGAAACATACAGGCATGTTATCTGTTCAAAATTCTGCAAGGTGTTCATTGATGTAATCAAATTTCTTTCTTTTATTGATTCTATCTCCCCTCAAAGCTGGTACCTGTCTCTGAGGGATTTTACAGAATGAGCTACAGCCTTGAATGCTTTCCAACTCTTCTCCTCTCCACTCTTCTACCTTGTGGCAAAATCAAGCATTGAACAGCTTCCAATCCTAGAAATATCGGTATGTGATTTGGTATGCTGCTCTAACTACCTGATTCAGAACTCTGAAACTGTATGGTTGGACTCATCATGATATGAAGTCCATTTTAAAAGAAATACAGCAACATCACATATGTAGCTTGTTCTCAAAACAACTTTAAACCACATAGCCCACAATTCCACTTCTGCAATTCATCAGAATCACTTCCAGAAATTGAACCCCTTGCATCAAGTGCTATGAATTCAGGCTGAAATGCTTGTAAATATGATTGAATCTGAAAATACAATGCAAACTTACATAATGGTGTTGAGCAGGAGTTGCAGATTCAGCCATTCCACTGCAGGCATGATCTGGTTCATTCTCTTGATGTCTTTTGGATTTACTATTTCTAACAATGGGGAATACTTCCTCTCTGGCCACAAAACTGTCTAGAGGCCTAGAGAGTACTAGCTCTTGATTTTTGACTCTCTCTTTATTCTTCTTAGACTGTACTTCATCTGATGGTCCAATCATCTCTGGGAATGATTCTGTGCTAACTGGAAGCTGAATGAAACATAAAGATAAGAAAACAATAATTGTCAAAAGAAGAGAGGAATATACATTAAAGAAATCATCAACATTCCCTTGTGTTTCCATATTGATCAAAGAAGAACTGCTGGTATTACCAGACTTGGATATGCTTGACCCATTGAAATTAGGAGCTTGAGAAGCATCTTGCTGAAAAATAAAAGTACAATCAATGATAAAAAAAATTAAAGATAAAATGCCCTTACAGCAAGAAATTGGCTGTCAGTCTCTATCATTGTAGGCCATAAAGACATTAGATAATTCATTTGAACCAGGATTGAACAAAATGTACAGACCTGGAACCCATGCATCCCATATTTGAACTGACTTATCATGAGATCCAGAGACAATGTGTTTCCCATCTGGTGAATATGCTACACCACATATTGGATGATCTGCATGGAATACTGGGGATGGGATAGCTTGTTTTCCAGTTTCTAAGTCCCAAATTCTGATTGTTCCATCTGAAGAGCATGATACCAGATATTTTCCATTGGGAGAAGCTGACACACAATTAACATGTCCAGAGTGACCTTTTAATGGCTCTACAATATGTGTCCTGGTCTGTAAATCCCATATATAGATATTGTTATCATTACATCCAGCAACAAAGAGTCCACCATCAGATGAGTATACAGAAGTAAAGATACCTTCAGGTTGTGACAAAGGCTCAGCCACTGGCTCTCCAGTTTTTTCATCCCAGATTATTATTGTATGATCATAAGAGGTGGAAGCTATATGCTGGCCATCTGGAGAGTATGAAACAGAGCAGACAGCTTGTGTGTGACCCTGAAGTGGACCAAGAATTGTTTCTCTGGTTTCCACATTCCATATTCTGATAGTTTTATCCCCAGAACCAGAGACTATATATTTTCCATCAGGAGAATAAGCAGCAGAATAGACCCTGTCTGTATGTCCCTTCAGAGGCTCTCCAATTATCTGGCCATTATCTGCATCCCAGATACATATCATCTGGTCATTAGAACAAGAGAGAATATATGTGCCATCAAGAGAGTAACACACTGAGCAAATCAAATCTGAATGGCCTTCCAGTGAGTATATCAGGTTGTCACCCTCCAAGCTAATGTTTGCATTCCATATTTTGATTTTTCCATCCATATCACCTGAAGCAATATATTTGCCATCTGGAGAATATGCAACACAGTAGACTTCACCTGTATGTCCTGTTAAAGTTTTCTGTAACCTTTCACTAGAAGGATTGAACAGTTCTTCTTGAGTTTCCTGAGAGACATCTCCCTCAGCCATTGGAGCCACAGATCTATCGATGGTCTTTTGGGAGCTAGTACCTCCAAATCAGATAGATCTACAGGAAAGCAAAGTCTCATTGTGTTGTGTAATGAGTTTCAATTAAAGGTGAAATTCAAGATATCATACCTTTTGTCCAAGGACGGGTGGATTGAGCAATTAGACGTGAGTGCAGAAGAGACAGACCGAGTTGAGCTTGTCACTAGTCACTGCCAACTGATCTCAATCAGCAAACACGCACTTGAACGCCGTCACCGTATGCTGTGTGTACTATTATTAGAATGGCATGAAGGGCCCTGTCAGCTTATTAGGTATTCATCAAGTGTTCATTCCCGTCAAAGTATCGATGCTAACTGCTATACACCCAACCCCAAAACCTTCTTACATTCCTCATTTGACATCAAAGAATCAGAAATCCAGTGCCTACGCTAGTTCCACAAGACTACATAGGAATTTTCTAAGAAAGAGTGAGTGACAGTGAGTTTAGAATTTGACAATAAGAGAGGAATACATCTGTAAATCACTATGAGATAAAATACTTGATCTAATTGCGAGTCTTTTTGGTTTTATTGATATATGTTTTGCAGCAAGGTTTTGAATCACACTCAGTAAAAACAGAAGTCACTCAAAAGTCACCCAAAAGTAGGCAAAAGTAAAGTTTGACTAAGGTTTGACTAAAATGCAACTATATTACTAAAGCTTGACTTTACAAGTCATGGAATAGTCAGCCAAAGTCGTGTTTAATAGAACTTAAACCTAGGGCTGCCAACCGTCCCATCGACAGTAACAGGCCATTAAATGACAGTTTAAGACGGCTATTATCCATCCCAAACTGTCCTGTGTCTGAATGTCAAACAGGTCAAATGGTTACAGGGCGGTTTCGGGATGGCCGTTTGATGGTTCGGATGGGTTAAACCTCAAGTGTGTACTCTGTAATATTAGTTGGGTTATAAAAGCATATTAATTTACATTTTATTGAACATATGATTATTTTCCGTTGAAGTGTGTATATTTTATTGAACTTGGGGGCTGTGGGCCGTTGCAAGCACAGCAGTACGAGTCTTTTTTTGAGGGCAAAATTAATTAGCTCTTTTTTTTAAACTTTAAAACTTTTTTCTGAGGTTATCAAGCTGCTTTAACTTGATAATAAAAATTATATCATTGGTAGAGATTAATACAAAGTGGTCAATAATTGCTTCTGGTGCCTCAGACAAGGTGTTGTCAACCTAGACACTAGCTGTAGGTAGGTATATATAGCTAGATAAATCCTATAAACCTGTATGTCTAGAAAACAAAAGAATAAAAATACAAGGTGGCCCCACTTTGTTCCTAACAACCTGTGAATGGAACTGCTAAGAGATCAACAAAGTACTGAGGGAATTGGATGGAAAATGGTGCGATGGGAACAGTAGGACGAAGGCTGAGGAGCTGGATGACTGATATACTGATAAGCTGACGGATGAGACAACGAGTGCAAGACAGGCACAACAGAGAGGATAGAGACTGAGGAGATCTGCTGGAGAAATGCTAAAATAGTTGCCGGGTCGCAACTAAGATAGCTTGACGATGTGAGCACCTAAAAGTACAAAACAAGATCTGGGAGAAAGACGGGACGGTAACTTAGATGATGCAAAAAGAATGGAGTTGTTTGGAGCTGGCATCGATGAAAGCGTCGCTATTTAGTGAAGAGGATGATTTGCGAACACCTGAGTCCCAAAGAACTTGAATTTATTCTGTAAAATCGAAGTAATTGGCTGAAGTATGTAGGAGAGCGATTGGGTACAGAGAGGAGAGGAAGTGGGCTGTTCTACACTACTGAAAACCGAAACCAAAACCTATGTTTTTAAGTAAAAATCCAAGGCCTCAACAGAAAGAAGTAGAGTAGAAATAAAATGTACAAAAATGGAGTAAAATGATCCTTTGAGCAACTATAGACACCTGACTCGCTCATGAGACTCACTGAATCTGTAGGAAATGAAGAGAATATCTGCTGAGCTCTGGATCGAATGGCTCCTATCTAGAATAAGTTTTATATGTCTCAGAAATGCGAAAATGCTACTCAAATCAAAGAAATAGACTATTGCACAAATTCATCCATTGTTCCAAGCTCAAATAATTGTTCCGACCTGTTAGAAGCTTCCTGATGCATTCCGAAACATTCCAGACAATTCCCAGTTGAATATAGTCATATTGAACTCAATTTAGTGGTGTCAGAACCAAGTTTCCGAGTACAGAGCCCAGTGGGGTGTTGGAATTGCAATCACGCCACAAACTATATTTAGCATGCGTGCAGTCAATCCCGCGCATGCTGCATTCTATGGAGCGCAGCCCATTCACATCCTCATTTATATTCCTTAGACTTAGTTATTTGTTATTCAAATCTTTATCTATGATCACAATATATTCTGTACATTTTATGGTCATATGTTGCACTGCCTACAGCATGCAACATATGGTATATTTCTTATCTCTTGTTTCACTTCTTTATATGTACTGAACTGTACTTACTGCGCTATTTTCTCCTTGTAGTTATACACAGACTCTTGTAGATAAATAGCTTGTAGTTTTATCGAACTTCCTCAGTTGTTTGCACCACAAACAACTGAGGTAAAGTCCTTTCTTACTTATTTACTTCACTTTTACTTACTTGTATTCCTAGCCTTTGTGTCTAGGTATTTATTAATCTATTAGTCATTTGCACCACAAACAACTGAGCCTTCATGTCTAGGTTTCTACATGGGGCTTGTCAGCATTACTGTGAGGAGGAACAGGAATGTATGCAGGGGTAACAACTGTATATAATTGATAGATATATCACTCCTATTCATTGGGTGGTGTCATTGCTATGCAGCTCAATCCAAGTGTGAACCTCATTCCAGGATGGGTGGCATAGATGGTGGAACCAGAGAATGGTGGTTGGTGGGTGTCATAAATGAATGGGAATGAGAAAAGAAATTTGATATTTGCCAATCATGAACTAGAGAATGATTAGGTCAAATAAAGGCTTACTAAGCAAGTGACAAGAAAGAGCATGTCTCAGTGGTCTGTTGACTTGCTCTTTCATGTTGCTTCACTCCTCAGTGCTCATTTTGAGCTCCTCAAGTGTTCGCTGTTCTTTGTTCTAAATTATTCTCTGTTCTTCGCAACATGGCCAATCATGCTCCTACTGGTGCTGGTGGTAAAGATTATCCCACCTTCTTGGCTAGTCTTTCTAAGATTGCAACAAAACCTGGTGTCTCAGGTGAATTAGAAGGTCGAAGGAGTGAAGGTGTAGAACAAATGCTCCAGAGATCAAGTGTTCATAATATTGCAGAATTGCCTGCTGGTGATGAGGACCATACCAGCCAAGGTAATGTTGGCAATGGTGGTGATGGCATTACTAGTTATGATGCAAGCAGTTATGAGCGACGTGATGAGACAATGGAACAAGGAACATTTGATGAAAGGTTTGAGGTAGAAGGAGAGGGTGGTAGTAAAGGGGAGCATGCAGTGAGCTATAGGAACGATGTTGGAAGGGGGAATGAAATAGTTGATGACAGCAATGATGACTTTAGCAATAAGGATGGAGGGAACAAAGGGAACATTACATTGGATAAGGCAGACTGGTTAAACTCATGAAGCTCGCTGGAAAAAATGAGGAGAAGCCTATAACTACTGCACCTGCTGTGCATACATGAACAGTTTGGACTTCAGAAACTGTTAAAAAGGACAAACCTTCTGGTTGGCAGTATGAGATTCCAGAGTGTCTATTTAATCTCCTAGAAACTGGCCAACACCTTCCTCTGACACTCTTGACTTCCTCAATGATAGAGAAGTTTCATGTTGATCCTGGATTCATCAAGACTAAAAATGTTGTTGATACTACTGGGAAAAAGAAGACAGTTCTAGATCTCAGTGGTTTCCTCTAGAACAGAACTTACCTCTTGCACAATTTCATGAAGCTTGGATGAATATTTTGACAGTTTTCAGGGCTGTGTCCAACAACTCTATTTATAATAAATGGATGGACCATTACCAGTTCATTTGCACCATTGACAATTTCGAAAAGAACTATGATGCTGTTCTTTGGTTCGATATTGACATATGCAGACATTTCATGCATACACAGGAAGAATTTGATGGACCATCTTACCTCCAATGTTGGCATGAAATGCACCTTATGGTTATGACTAAAAAAGCAGAATCTTCTTTATCTGGTGTTCATCATCATGCCAGTAACAGCAATGGTTGTTATAATCCATATGACAGGCAGTCCTTTTGGGAAAATAAGTCCTTTTGGAAGACAATTATGTGCCTCATCTGCAGAGATGAAGGTCACCATGCAAAAGACTGTAAAGCATCAACAGAAAGTATGAAAAGACTAATGGCAGCAATTTGGGATGGCAAACAACTCATCAATCCTACTTCTCAAAAGTCAATTTGTTATGGCTATAACATCAACCCTTCTGGATGCAAGTTCAGAGTCGGATGCAAACTCTCACATTCATGTTTGTTCTGTGGCTCCAAGTCTCATGGAGCCTATAGGAAATCTTGTCTTTAGTGCAAGCACTGATTCATTATTTCCATCTCACGTCTCTCTATTTCCATTTCCCAAAATATGTCCTCCCATTAACAATGCCCCATATCGCACTCATTCATCCATTCCTTTTTCTTCTCATAATTCAGTTTTAGATAAGGTGCAGACACCTTACCTTGTGGATGCCTTTGAACATTTCATGAAGATCTACAATTTATCATCCACCTATCCTTACCTTATCAATAGCCTTTGGTATGGTTTCAAAATCGGAAATTTCTCCGAAATCACTTCTTCCTACACACCCCCTAATCATGCTTCCAAGAAAGAACACCTCAATTTTTTAGAAACTTACTGTCTAGACAAAGTAAAATTGGGCCACATGTCCGGCCCTTTCACTTTTTCAGAAATGGAAGCCTTCTTTGGTGGTCCTTTTCGTACATCTCCTCTTGGAGTTGTTGACAAGGCAGGATCTCCAGGAAAGTTATGTGCAGTTCAAGACCTTTCATATGTTGGCTCCACCAAGTTTTCTGTCAATGATGAAATAGACAAGTTGGATTTTCAGACTTCTTGGGGTACAGCCACCAAGATTGCAGATATTGTGCATTTATTTCCTGTTTAGCTATGGTCATTGCACTATTTGGTGACCCAACCTTCTTATTTGCAACATGACTCACCTGTTGGTGATGAAATTTGCTAATTTACAACATGTTTTATCATGTTTTACTCATTTATGACACATCCTGTTGTGCTTTGCCCACAATTGTTGCTACTTGCTATTTTTGCGACAAAAATTGTTTATGTTCATCACAGTGACACATTTTGTTGTGCTTTGCCCACAATTGTTGCTACTTGCTATTTTTGGGATGAAAATTGTTCATGTTCATCACAGTTTTGATATCACTTTCCCATCTATAACATGGATTGCAGTTTGCATGTATATATCATGTTTTACTGTTACTGTTTTATTTAACTTTCATCGGAAGCATGTTGTTTCTTTTTGCTAATCTATTTCAATTAGATTGCTAATGCTCCTGCTGGCACACGTGCTGGTTCTTTGGACATTACTGCTGCTTTTTGAACATGCCCTGTGTGGCCACCCCACAAACAACATCTTGCATTACATGTTAGAGATAAGTTTTTTTGTGATCACCAATGTTGTTTTGGGTGTTGATCATCTGGAGGTTGCCAAGGGGAAGTTGCTGACTTCATTCTTGATGTTCTGGAATGACAAGGGATTGGTCCTGGCCAGAAGTGGGTCAATGATATTATTCAATTTTTGTTCCCTTCTTCTGGTGATGGTACCTCGTCACCTTTCCATTACCCTTACAAAATTGATGATGTTATACATGCAACTTCATGTTTTGGAGTTCCCTGGAATGTGAAAAAGACTCAACCATTCAACACTTCTGTTGTTTACTTAGGTTTCCTCTGGAACTTGACCAAAAAAACTGTTTCTCTTCCCAAACTGAAGCATCAAAAGTACATTTCAAAGGTGGACAGTTTTTTACAAAGATTTGGTTCTGGTCATGTTTGCGTTCCTCTAAAAGATGTGGAGAGTCTATTAGGCTCTCTATCTCACATCACCTTTGTCTATCCATCTGGAAAAACACATCTGCCAAGTATGTCAAAAGCTGTGGCAAAATATGCTCTATGGCCTTTTGCACCTCTTTATCCTAGACCATCTATGTTAACTGATACTTGTTGGTGGTTATCCTTATTGAATAATCCTCCTTCACCTCATTCCTTGCTTCCATGTGGACTCAACATAGACCCTGATATTTGGGTAGATGCTTCCTCCTCCTGGGGTATTGGTGTTTACATTGGTAAGTTTTTGGATGCATGGTTCCTCCTACCCAACTGGAAATCAGATTCACAGGACATTGGCTGGGCTGAGTGTGTGGCTGTTGAAATGGTTGCCCAGATTCTTCAAGCCATGAACTTCCATGATGTTAATATCCTCATTCAGAGTGATAATCAAGGTGTAATCAGAGCATGTCACTGTGGATGCAGCAATAATTTTCAGACAAATGCTGCTATTCAACAGATTGATGACATCCATTTCTCTTCAAATGTGTCATATGACTTGTTATATGTCTCAACCTCTATTAATTGTGCTGATCCAATCTCTTGTGGCGAGTTGGGTTTGCCATCCTTACAGTCTCCCTATTGTTTCAATTTACCTACAGAACTCGAAAATTACCTTTTACATGTCACACCATAGCATCCACCTCACTACACCTGCAATTTCAGGTGGGACTCCTTATGCTAGTTGCTCTCACATCCATCCTGCCAGTAATGTGGGACTCCTGTCACAAGTACAAGGAGGCTAAATGTCAGGCACATCAACACAATCTCAATAGAGAGTGCTGAGGTCAATACGCAAACTGCTAACTCAATAGAGAAGAGGAGGAGGAGTGAGACCAGTAGTATTGGTGGTAAGAAACGACCAGCTAAAGACTACAGAATAAGAACATACTACTACTACTATATATACTAAGAGGCCATGCACATATGGTGCGACTAAGTCATGTTCTAATAATGAGGGAAACATGTGTAAGTGATATAACTACTGTGCACTGCAGCTGCGTACTGCGGTTCATGTTACAAGCATGTTTCTAATATAGGATTGGAATGAAATAACTACTACTAATGTGCTTTATCCTCATGTCATAGACATGAGCTGTTTGTTTGTTCTTGTCATTGATTTTATAGAAACTGTTTGATAATTAGAAAAGAAATCTAAAAGAATAATCAAAATAAGTGGTTCATGACATTACCCCCTCTCTAAGAATCACATCCTCGTGAACAGACTGCTTCCTCTTCTGCCATTCTTCCCATTGTTCTGAGACGTATGTCTCCATAGTTTTCTTGTTCTGATATACAGCTGTTAGGCCAGATACAACAATAGGTGACAAGGGTGAGCCAAAAGGAAAAGGCAAGGATTCCAATAATAATGATGACAAGTAATATTGTCCTTTTGGTGGTGGTAAAGTGAAAGATGTCCATAAGGTTCCAGGGATTCTGGGTGTAGTTTCAAAAGAATGTTGGGGTATTATCAGTAAAGAGTGTGTTTGTAGACATGGGGCGGCAGGGTGATTTTTATGGAATTTTTCCACAAGTTCAAGGCTATTTTCCAAGTTACCGATGGGTTCCCATGTTTGGGCTTCTTTCTGGTAATTTTTCCATTCAACCAAGTATTTCATTACCGGTCATCAATTATGACTGCGTCCTGTTTGATTGATTTGGCTATCTAGAATAGATTCAACTTCATATTTGGGTGTCCCATCAATAATTTCTGGTGGTGGGGGTGGTTCCTGATTTTGGAATGATGACGTTGGTTCCGAAAACAGTGTTAATAGGGATTTGTGGAAGACTGGGTGTTTTTGTTTCCATTGAGTCAGTAATTTCAACTTGTAAGCCGAAGATCTGACTTTCTCAAGTATTTCAAAAGGACCATATCGTTTATCTTCCAGTTTCTTGGCTGGATGATCTGTTGTGATATTAACCACTTCTAAGTAAACCTTATCTCCAGATTTATATTCCCACGATGGTTTTGTCAACCTGTCGTAAAATTGCTTCATGTTTTTGGCAGCAATTTTGAGTGATGCTTCGGCTTCTTGATGCATGCGTGTCATCATTTCAACAAACTCTTGGACACTTTGGGTTTTAACCATTCCTGAAGGTTCAATTCCTTTCCATGGGTGTTGTCCTGTATTAAAGAAGAATGGTGAGTAACTGGTTGATGTGTGAACCTTGTCATTGTAGGAGAACTCTGCAAGCAACATCCATTCAGACCAATCATCTTGTTGGTGATTCACAAAGATTCTCAGATAGAGTTCTACTTCTTGATTAACTCTCTCTGTTTGTCCATTAGTCTGAGGATGATAAGCCATTGACAGGTTTTGTGACATTCCTAGTAATTTGAATAAGTCCTTCATAAATTGAGAAGCAAACTGAGGTCCTTGATCACTAATCACTCATTTGGGAAGTCCATGGTTTTTGAAAATATGATCTCTAAATTCCTTAGCAACTCCCATTGATGTGATTTCAATTGTCATTGGAATGAACTTGGCTGCTTTTGTGAACCAATCTACTATGACAAGAATAGCATTTGATCCTAATGATTCTGGAAGAGGTCTGATTAGATCAACCGATATTATTTCCCAAGGTTTTGATGGAATCACATTTGGTACTAGTGGTGCAGCTGGTGAAGTTTGATTTGGCTTAGTCCTTTGACAGACTTCACATCCGTTGATGTACTTCCTGATATCTGCCTGTAATCTAGGCCACCAGTAATTCCATGTAATCAATTCCTGAGTTTTATATCTTCCTGGGTGTCCGGTTGTCATTGTGTCATGATGAAGATGGATAATCTCTTCTCTCTGGGTACATAGATTCTGTGCATCCATGTGATTATTCTGTCTTCGAGTTCCTTCCAACCATTTTCCTTGACTGCTAAATTCCATTCAATGACTTTGTCTCTATTTTTTGATGCTTGTTTGATCCAAGACATCAGAGCTTCATCAATTCCTATAACATTGTGTTGCTGAAAATATTCTGGTTTAAGCATTATGACATTTTCATTGTCATTCACTCCCTTCTCATGACCTGCTTGTCTCAAGAGGAAGTCTGCTTTAGTCATCTGTTTTCCTGTTTTGTGTTCAAGTGTAAAATGGAATTCTTGCATTTTGGTTACCCATCTTGCTTGTTGTCAGTTCAATTTCTGAGGTTTTCTAAAATATTCGAGAGTTTTGTGATCTGTCCAAAACTCGAACACTTCTTTGGCACCTAAAAGGTATTGCCTCCAGTTGTCAAATGCCATCATGATTGCTAGCATTTCCTTGTCATATATCTCATAATTTCTTTCTGTGCTATTTAAAGCATGAGATATAAAAGCTATAGGTCACCATGTTCCATTGAGTTGCTGTTGAGATAAAATTCCACCATTTGCAAAATCCAAAGAATCTACTTCAATGTGGTATTTGCCTGTATCATTGGGCATTGCTAAAACTGGTGCTGATGCTACTCTCTTCTTCATTTCTGTAAAAGCATTGTCCTGTTCCTTTGTCCATTTCCAGGTGTTATTTCCTGTTAATTCCATTAAGGGTTTGGCAACATGTGCAAATCCTAGTATGAAATGTCTATAGAAATTAACAAATCCTAAGAATTGTTGAACATCCCTTTTGTTCTGGGGTGTCGGCCATTCAACTACTCCTTGGATTTTCAATGGATCCATCCTGACTTGGTTGTGAGAAACAAGAAGACCGAGGTATTCTACTTCTGCTTGTTTGAATGTGCATTTTTCTGGTTTCAGAAAGAGTTTATGATCTTTGAATTTTTGTAAAACTCTTTTTACCATGATATGGTGTTCTTCCAGTGTTGCTGTGAAGATAAGTACATCATCCATATAGATGATAACTTTTCCTTCATCTATTTCCTGTTTGAATATCGCATTCATCATGGTTTGAAATGTTGCTGGTGAATTTGTCAATCTGAAGAACATAACAAGTGGTTTGAACAATCCTCTGTTGGTGCGGAATGCTGCCTTCCATTCATCTCCTTCTTTGATCCTGACATTGTTAAATCCCCATCGGACATCTAATTTTGTAAAGTACCTTGCCTTTCTGAGCTTATCAACTAGTTCTTGAATAAGCAGCAGAGGATATCTGTTTTTAATTGTGATGTTGTTTAATCGGCAATAATCCTGTATGGGTTGAAGAGTTCCATCTTTTTTCTTGACAAAGAAGAATGGAGATGCTATTGGCAATTTTGAAGGTCTGATTCGTCCAGATTCAAGGTTTTCTGTAAGGAACTTATCAAGTTCTCCCTGTTCTGCTAAGTTTAGAGGATATATTTTACAGTCTAAAACTTTCGCATCAGGTACTAACTCAATAGCATGATCCCATGGTCATCTAGATGGCATTTCATCGAAAGATTCCTTGGAAAAGATGTCTTTGAACTTGTGATAGGCTTTTGGAACTATTTCCTCAAAGGTTTTTGTCTTTTTTGCCTTTAACTGTTGTTCAGTGAGTTTAGACGACTTAGTCTGGAATGTTCAGTATTGCATTTCCTTATTCAGATCAATGATTAGGAGATGTTCTCCATCTTCAATTTCCGGTTCATCAATGTCAATGATTTTGTCATCTGCTTCAGGGATTGGAGTTTTAACCAGCAGGGTGCATTCCAATGCACATCTGGTAAACTCAATTTTAGAGTTTTTCCAGTCTATTTCTGGGTTGTGGAGTTTTAGCCATTCATGACCAATGAACATCTGAGCCTTTCCGAGGTTTGACACTGCAAAATGAAGTCATTCCTGATGATCTTTAATTCAAATGTTCATTTTGACATAATCAGTAATAGATCCTCCAGAGTTGAATGTTCCATCTGCATTATAAACAGGAATTGGGTGTGGGTACTTTTGCATATTAATTCCATTTTCTTTTGCAAACATTGCATCAATGCAGCTTCCAGTGCAACCACTGTCTAGTAGTGCACTGAGCTTAAACTTTTGTTTATCATTGATTGTCTGAGCGACTAGTTCCAGATTTTGTTGACCGTTTGTTCCTCTGATGAATTTCTTAGGTTGTCTTAATTTGTTGAGAACCTCAATAACCTCTATGTCTGAGAATTTATTAAGATCTTCAACTGTTTGGTTGGAGACTTCCTTAGACCATTTTGTGTGGACCCACATATTGAGTATACCAATTGCCATTTCTGGTTTATGAATTTTCAGCTGTCTAGCCATCCATTCAACACTTCCAGGTTTAACCATGACTTTTTCAAATTTCCTTGCACTCAATTCAGTCTGTCTCTTTAATAAATCATTTTGTATTTCGGGAATGACTACATTTGAAGAGATAAGAGAATTGTCCTTGGTCAGAGCAGTAGTGCTCATGTCTGACCAAAGTGAAAACCTGACTTTTGAAGTTGCTCTGCAATCTTCATCAGTTCCGGGCTGTAAACTACAGGAGGGATTGTGCTACTAATATTTGATGTACTGGCTACTGAGGGTGTGTCTGTGGTGACTACTTGAGTTGCATATTGTCTAGGCTTTTGGGGCTGTTGGCAGTCCTTACTAATATGTCCTTTCTGTCTGCAGTTGAAACATTGTCTGTTTTTCATCATGGTGTCAATGTCCATGGTGTTGGGGTCCTTCATAGTTGTCATCTGTGCCAGGGTAGTGGTGGTGGGTCGTGGTGTGGTCCAGGTAGGTTTTGGTGCTGCAACTTGGCTTCCAAAACTTTTCTGATTTTTTGAGTTTCTGTCCATGTTTCTTAGTTCTCAGTCAAGTTCGTTCACCATTTCCATATAGTCAGTTATAGTTATAGGTTTCCGGGCAGTGACAATGGTTCGTAGTAGGTCTGTGTTTAACCCTTTTTTAAACTTAAAAATCAGGGTTTCTTCATTGTATCTGGTGAGCTGTCCAAGCTCCCAGAATTTCTGCGTGTAATCCTCTGCATTCCATTTGCCTTGGTACAGCTTTTCTAAAGCATCCTGAGCATCCTGTTGTTCCAAGTAACTGGAGAAGTGCATAAGGAGCCTTCCTTTAAAGCCTTTCCAGTTACTGAGTTGTTCTTTTACTATATCATTGTGTTCTCCTTTTTCATTTAAGAGCCAGTCACGCATGATGATTGTGTAACAGTTGCTAACCCAATTGCTAGCTCTGTTGCTGTCGCCTCCAGAGATTAAGCTTAGTGTGAAGTGAATCCTCTTGGAGTGTGCCATTTCTTCTATTTTCATTTGAAGGAAATAGACCTCTATTCCCTTCATCCAGTTCATTGCTTGTGCTTTATCACCATGATAGCCTTTTGGCTTCTCAGGCTTGAGACATGGACCAGTGAGTTTGTTTCTGTGGTTCATCACTTTCATGATCTGTTCTGTGGCCTTGGATGACCTTTCCAAAAAGGGCACCCAGCTTCTCAACAATGCATATACCAACCAGCAGGTTGTAAAACAATTCTATGACTGAAGGGGGAGATGTCAGAAAAGAATCAGGGAGGGAGCACTTGAGAGACTCAACCTTGCCACCATTAGCAGCTGAGAGTGTGCAGAAGGTGGTGTTCTTGAAACAGCCGATGTATTTGAGTTGTTCTGAGTGAGGAACAACTCACTCAGAACTAATACTACTTATACAAATCACAACATAACTAAACTAGACTACAAAGTTCACATGAGGAGCTGGCATGGGGTCAGATGATGAGTGACATGAGAGTAAACTAAGTATAGAAATATGGAATGGGGGTCTTGGCGACAGCGTGTGAGTATGTCATCCTCATGACCAAATGAACCAGAATCCCTGATAGAATCAGAGATTCTAACAGGAGATGGCATGGGGAAAGTGCCTGGTGCATTGGGAGGGAGGGGAATTCCAGCTGGATCAGACATGTTTGTTAAGCCTTTCAATGAAGTATTCCCAGTTTTTTTGTTGGGCTAGGAGTTTGTGTCCAGTGTAGATGTCTACTGGAAGGTTGTTGGGGTCATAGGAAAGTTCTGATGGTGTTTCCGGGTATTCAGGGGTTGGGAGGTGTGTGGCGGTTTGAGGAGAATAGTTGGTGAGGTTGGAATAATGGTTGGGGGTATTGTAGCAAACTACAGGGATCTCAGGGGATAATTCCCTGGGCATGATTATTTGATAGATGGGTTGGTGGTGAATGGGTTTAGTGGTGGTGTAGGGGATGGTATGAATAGTGCGTGTGTGGAGGGTGCGTGCGGTTTGAGATCTAGTAATGGGCATACAAAAATCTGTGCTAGATGATGAAGTGTAGCTTCACACTGTTTACCAACAGTGGACCTTTCAAATCAAATAGTAGGGAGACACAAATATGGAGACCACTTTCTTGAGATACAAAACTAGTGTCTTCTTCTCTTCCAAAAGACCACTAGCAGATTGCAAGATCTCCAAAGATCAAATGCATTCCCTTGATGATCAGCAACATAGAGATGGGCTCAACATTTCTCAATGTTATGCTGTCAGGTTCAATTTACACAATGTTCTCTGTCTGCAAGCTAAGAGGATAATGAAAAGGGTTGGATAGAATAGGGGAAGGGTGAGTGATGATGAACAGGGTAAGAGAAAGACGTAATGGGGTCCAGGAAGGTTTGTGTATCAAGGTTGGTAGGTAGAAGTCTTTAGCTTTTGTCAGGCACATCAACACAATCTCAATAGAGAGTGCTGAGGTTGATACGCAAACTGCTAACTCAATAGAGAAGAGGAGGAGGAGTGAGACCAGTAGTATTGGCAGTAAGAAATGACCAGCTAAAGACTACAGAATAAGAACATACTACTACTACTATATATACTAAGAGGCCATGCACATATGGTGCGACTAAGTCATGTTCTAATAATGAGGGAAACATGTGTAAGTGATATAACTACTGTGCACTGCGGCTGCATACTGCAGTTCATGTTACAAGCATGTTTCTAATATAGGATTGGAATGAAATAACTACTACTAATGTGCTTTATCCTCATGTCATAGACATGAGCTGTTTGTTTGTTCTTGTCATTGATTTTATAGAAACTGTTTGATAATTAGAAAAGAAATCTAAAAGAATAATCAAAATAAGTGGTTCATGACACCAAATTTCTAAACCTCATAAACCTAAACCTGGCACTCACTTACTCCTGTCACCCCTATGCCCCTGTGTCCTTGCTCAGGACCATATCAAAAAGTGGTCTTCACCACATTCTGTTAATTATTGCATTCTATTGCAATCTCATTTCTCCACTTCAACATCATTTAAGCTTTTCAATGTTATTCTCCAATCTCTTGAAGCAAAAACTTGTGAAAACTATGGTGCAGGCTTGTTATGCTTTCACCAATTCTGTGACAATGAAAAAATAGCAGAGGATCATCATATGCCAGCACCAGAATCCTTACTAGCAGCTTTCTGTGCCTCATGGGCAGGTAGAATTTCTTGTTCTACCATGAATAGTTGGCTAGCAGGGATTCATTTTTGGCACACTTTCAATGGTGCACCATGGTTTGGTGGTGACGTTCTTGCAGCAGCAAAAGCTGGTTTATCCAAAATGGACCCAACTTCATCAATAAAACCTCTCCATCCTCCTGTTACAATTCATTATTTGAATGTGCTCTTGAGAGGTTTAGATTTATCTAATGCTTTTGACACTGCCATTTGGGCTGTTGCATCCATCACCTTTTGGTCCTGTTGCCAGTATGGTTTTTTATTCGCCTCCAATGTGAACTTTGCCTCATTCTTATTTCCTTTCTAGCTTAGGGGAGCTAACTATTCCAACCACACAGGATTTCAATTCTAAACTTCATGTCTCTCAATCCACTCACATGTCTTTTGGTCTTGTAGATCCAAATTCAAGTTCCCATTATGTTAATTTTCATATTCCATGGTCTAAAACAACCAACAAAATCAGTGCAGATATTTCTCTAACTCAGTCATTGGATGTCACAAATCCAGTTGATGCTTTTGTTCACCACTTGAAGACAAATGTAAATGGACCTGCTTTTGCACCCCTCTTTTCATATGAAACATCTACTCGTGGCTGGGCTCCTATGACTAAAACATGGTTTATGACACACTGCAACAAAATTTGGACAGCAGCTGGCTTAAACAGCCTTTTAGGCCATTGCTTCCATATTAGTGGAGCTACTCATTTACTTCTTTCTGGTGTACCACCTGATGTGGTTCAAATTCAAGGTCGTTGGCATTCTCAGGCTTTTCTAAATTACTGGCATCAAATGGAGTGCATCTTACCTCTTTTCATTTCTTCTTCTTTGCTTAATTTGTGTTTACCTTCCTTACAGTTTGCCTTTGTCACTTATAAAAAGAAAAATAACTTATCCTATCTGTAAATTATTTCTTCTTCTTTGCCTAATACTTGTTCACCTTTGTTACAATCTATTTTTCAAAAACAATTTCTCTTATTTGTATTTCCATATTGTCTTTGTGTATTTCTACAATAATTTCATTACCTTCCTTCTTTCCACTTTAGAGCTTGGTTTGGGTCAGTTGGCATGCAACCATTGTGAGCTCTTGGGCAAGTCGCATTTTGACTGGACAGTTAGCATCAGAACACTCGAGAATCTGACCCAGTGCTGTATGGTAGTAGCTGCCTTAGCTTGGCATCTTACAGGACACCAGGATTGGTTTTCCTCTCCCAATCTGACATTCCCTCAGTAGGTTAATTTTGTGAGAAGCAAGCACATAGTAAGCTTGATATTTGACCAATTGTGAACTAGAGAATGATTAGGTCAAATAAAAGCTTACTAAGTGAGTGATGAGAAAGAGCATGTCTCAGTGGTCTGTTGACTTGCTCTTTCACATTGCTTCACTCCTCAGTGCTCACCCACCCACCCACACCTTAGTGTTCTGACATCAGGTGAGTTGCATTTTGACTGGACAGTTAGTGTCAGAATGCTTGAGAATCCGACCCAGTGTTGTATGGCATTCCTTCAGTAGGTTAATTTCATGAGAAGCAAGCACATAGTAAGCCAGCATAGTGATCTTATCTTACTAATTACAAATATCATGTGATGAAATTCCATAAAATGCGATTTTTGAGATGCTGAGGTGGTGGTGCATGCTGCCTCAGTAAAATTTTCACTCACTTTTGATGTTGGACAAAATGCTCAACTAAAACTCCCTAAAAGAATGACTCTTATTACATAAGACTCATAACTTGGACAAATTCACTTGCCCTGCCACAAGTGAGATCTAAGTGAATTTTGTAGGGGCAAGTGAATTTGTCCAAGTGACTTTGTTAGCCACCTACAAAGTTGGGATGTGTGAAGCCCCTATTGCATTTTCAACATTATGAGTCTTATGTAATAAGAATTGTTCTTTTAGGGAGTTTTAAGCAAATCTGAGCAGTCTGGTTGGGGTTGAGCAGTCCAATCTGACCAGGTGGGGGGTGTAAAGTACTGCACAAGTGAAGTAATCATACACTGGGTAGTTATAGGAGTGGTTATACTTTCTGTTTGTCAAGACATACATTTTGCATCAATCTTCGAGACATATCATCCATCAGATGACACACGTTCCGAAGGTGCAATGGCTTCTGGAGACATGAGCATGAAAGCGGAAGATAATCTTTTCTACGATTAGTCAGGCAAT
>JASFCW010000068.1:0-22277 GCA_036936985.1 Crucibulum cyathiforme
TCGAACTGAAGATCATAGTAGTACAAACCAAAGTATTTATACTAAGTAAACTAATTGTTCATATATACGGGGATTGGAAAACAGACGTGAGAGTGAGACACGATGTCAAAGTAAAGAACACAATAAATGGAGCGGAATAATATGCGTAAGAATGCGGAAGAAAACATCAGCTGATTAAACTAATTGTCAGAACTAAATATAAGTGATGTGAGAATGTTTAACTAAAAATATCGCATACAGAAAAGGAAATGTCTATTGTTAGAATCGGATGAACGCAGAAAGTGCATGAGAAGTGCAGTAGAAGTTTCCGGATGTGACATAGTTCCATCTTCAAGTTCCTTCCAACCATTTTCCTTGACTGCTAAATTCTGTTCGATGACTTTGTCTCTGTTTTTAGATGCTTGTTTGATCCGAGACATCAGAGCTTCATCAATTCCTACAACATCGTGTTGCTGAAAATATTCTAGTTTGAGCATTATAATGTTTTCATTGTCATTTACTCCCTTCTCATGACCTGCTCATCTCAAGAGGAAGTCTGCTTTAGCCATTTGTTTTCCAGCTTTATGTTTGAGTGTAAAATGGAATTCTTGCATTTCAGTTACCCATCTAGCTTGTTGTTGGTTCAACTTTTGAGGTTTCCTAAAATATTTGAGGTTTTTATGATCTGTCCAGATCTTGAATACTTCTTTAGCACCTAAAAGGTACTGTCTCCAGTTGTCCAAAGCCGTCATGATAGCAAGCATTTCCTTGTCATAGATCTCATAATTTCTTTCTGTGCTATTTAGGGCATGAGAAATAAATGCTATGGGTCGCCATGTTCCATCAAGTTGTTGCTGGGATAAAATTCCACTGTTTGCAAAATCTGAAGAATCTACTTCAACATGGTATTTGCCTATATCATTAGGCATTGCTAAAACTGGTGCTGATGTTACTTGTTTCTTCATTTCTGCAAAAGCAGCATCCTGTTCCTTTGTCCATTTCCAAGTATTGTTTCCCATTAATTCTGTTAATGGTTTGGCTACATGCGCAAATCCCAATATGAAACATCTATAGAAATTAACAAATCCTAAGAATTGTTGAATGTCTCTCTTGTTCTGAGGTGTTGGCCATTCAACTACTCCTTGTATTTTTGCTGGATCCATTCTGACTTGGTTGTGAGAAACAAGAAGACCGAGGTATTCTACTTCTGCTTGTTCGAATGTGCATTTTTCCGGTTTCAAAAAGAGTTTATGGTCTTTGAATGTCTGTAAAACTCTTTTTACCATGATATGGTGTTCTTCAAGTGTAGCTGTGAAGATCAGTACATCATCCATATAGATGATGACTTTTCCTTCATCTATTTCTTGCTTGAATATTGCATTCATCATAGTTTGGAATGTTGCTGGTGAATTTGTTAATCCAAAAAACATGACAAGTGGTTTGAATAATCCTCTGTTGGTGTGGAATGCTGCTTTCCATTCATCTCCTTCTTTGATCCTGACATTGTTGAATCCCCATCTGACATCTAATTTCATAAAGTACCTTGCCTTTCTGAGCTTATCAACTAGTTCTTGAATAAGCGGCAGTGGGTATCTGTTTTTAATTGTGATATCATTTAATCAGCGATAGTCCTGTACAGGTCAAAGTGTTCCATCTTTTTTCTTAACAAAGAAGAATGGTGATGCCATTGGTGATTTTGAGGGTCTGATACGTCCAGATTCAAGGTTCTCAGTGAGGAACTTGTCAAGTTCTTCCTGTTCTGCTAGATTTAAGGGATAGATTTTGCAATCTAGAACTTTAGCATCAGATACTAATTTGATGGCATGATCCCATGGTCGTCTTGGTGGCATTTCGTCGAAAGATTCCTTAGAAAAAACATTTTTGAACTCTTGATAGGCTTTTGGGACTATTTCCTCAAAGGTTTTTGTCTTTTTTGCCTTTGATTGTTGTTCGGCGAGTTTAGATGACTTAGTCTGAAAAGCTCAGTTCTGCATTTCTTTGTTTAGATTGATGATCAGGAGATGTTCTCCATCTTCAATTTCTGGTTCATCAATGTTAATGATGTCATCATCTTCTTCAGGGATTGGAGTTCGGACTAGAGGTGTACATTCCAAAGGACATCTGGTAAACTCAATTTTAGAGTTTTTCCAGTCTATTTCTGGGTTATAGAGTTTAAGCCATTCATGACCAATGAACATCTGAGCCTTTCCTAGGTTTGACACTGCTAAATGAAGTTGTTCCTGATGATCTTTGATCCGAATATTCATTTCGGCATATTCTGTGATAGATCCTCCAGAGTTAAAAGTTCCATCTGCATTATAAACGGGGATAGGACATGGGTACTTTCGTGTATTGATTCTGTTTTCTTTTGCAAACATTGCATTGATGCAGCTTCCCGTGCAACCACTGTCAAGTAGTGTACTGAGTTTAAACTTTTGTTTATCATCGATGGTTTGAGTGACTAATTCCAGATCCATCTGTTGACTGTTTATTCCTCTGATGAACTTCTTTGGTTGTCTTAACTTGTTAAGAACCTTAATAACTTCTATGTCTGAAAGTTTATTAAGGTCTTCAACTGTTTGGTTGGAGACTTCCTTAGACCATTTTGTGTGAACCCACATATTGAGTCTTCCAATTGCCATTTCTGGTTTGTGAATTTTCAGCTGTCTAGCCATCCATTCGACACTTCCAGGTTTAGCCATTACTGTTTCGAATTTTCTTGCACTTAATTCACTTTGTCTCTTTAATAAATCATTTTGTATATTGGGAATGACTATGGTAGAAGAGATAAAGGAATTGTCCTGGATCAGAGCATTAGTGCTCATGTCTGACCATGCTGAAAACCCGACTTCAGAAGTTGCTCAGCAATCTTCATCAGTTCCAGGCTATAAACTACAGGAGGTGTCGCGCTATTAATGTTCGAAGTACTGGCTACTGGTGTGTCTGTGGTAACTACTCATGTTGTATATTGCCTTGGCTTTTTAGGCTGTTGGCAGTCCTTAGAAATATGTCCTTTTTGTCCACAATTGAAACATTGTCTGTTTTTCATCATAGAGTCAATGTCCATAGTGTTGGGGTCCTTCATGGGTGTTGTCTGTGCCAGGGTAGTGGTGGTTTGTGGTGTGGTCCAGGTTGGTTTTGGTGCCGCAACTTGGCTTCCAAAGCTTTTCTGGTTTTTCTGGTTCCTGTCCATGTTCCTTAACTCCTGGTCAAGTTCATTTGCCATTTCCATATAGTCGGTTATTGTTATCAGTTTCCTGGCCATGACAATGGTTCAGAGTAGGTCTGCATTTAACCCTTTTTTAAATTTGAAAATCAGGGTTTCTTCATTATATCTAGTGAGCTGTCCAAGCTCCCAGAATTTCTGTGTGTAATCCTCTGCATTCCATTTGCCTTGGTACAGCTTTTCTAAAGTGTTCTGAGCATCCTGTTGTTCCAAGTAACTGGAGAAGTGTGTAAGGAATCGTCCTTTGAAGCTCTTCCAGTTACTCAGTTGTTCCTTGACTATATCATCGCGTTCTCCCTTTTCATTCAGGATGCAGTTGCGCATGATAATTGTGTAACAGTTGCTAACCCAATTGCTAGCTCTGTTGCCATCACCTCCTGAGATCAAGCTTAGTGCGAAGTGGATCCTCTCGGTATGTGGTGTTTCTTCAATTTTCATCTGAAGGAAATAGACCTCTATTTCCTTCATCCAGTTTGTTGCCTGTGCCTTGTCACTGTGATAGCCTTTTGGCTTCTCTGGTTTGAGACAAGGGCCAGCGAGTTTGTTTCTGTGTTTCATCGCTTTTGTGATCTGTTCCATTGCCTTGGATGACCTTTCCAGGAAGGGCACCCAACTTCTTAACAATGCTAGTATTCCAACCAGCAGGTTGTAAAACAATTCTATCATCGAGGGGGGACTCGGCATCTCAAAGGTTCCTGCTTCATCAGGGGAGAGTGGGATTCCAGTGGGATCAGACATATTCAGCGAGTCTCTTGATGAAGTATTCCCAGTAAATTGGTTGGGCTAGGAGTTCGTGTCCAGTGTAGATGTCTACTGGAAAATTGTTGGGGTCGTAGGAAAGTTCTGATGGAGTTTCCAGGTATTCAGGGGTCAGGAGGTGTGTGGTGGTTTGTGGGGAGTAGTCGGTGAGGTTGGAGTAGTGGTCAGGGGTGTTTTAGTGAACTACAGGGATCTCAGGGGATAGTTCCCTGGGCATGATTAATTGGTAGACTGGTTGGCGGCATGTGGGTTTGGTGGTGTAGGGGATGATGTGGATGGTGCGAGTTCAGAGGGTGTGAGTGGTTTGAGATCTGGTAACGGGCATACAAAATCTGTGCTAGATGATGAAGTGTAGCTTTGCACTGTTTGACCAACAGTGGACCTTTCAAATCAAATAGTAGGAAGACACAAATATGGAGACCGCTTTCTTGAGATACGAAACTAGTGTCTTCTTCTCTTCCAAAAGACCACTAGCAGATTGCAAAATCTCTGAAGATCAAATGCACTCCCTTGACAATCAACTACAATGAGACAGGCTCAACATTTCTCGATGTTATGTTGTCTGGTTTGATTTACACAACATTCTCTGTCTGCAAGCTAAGAGGATGACAAAAAGGGATGGGGTAGAATAGGGGAAGGGTGAGTGATGATGAATGGGGTGTAAGAAAGACATAATGGTGTTCGGGGTAGTTTGAAGTATCGAGGTCAGTAGGTGGAAGTCTTTAGCTTTTGTCAGGCATGTCAACACAATCTATACCAGAGAGTGCCGAGGTCGATATGCAAACTGCTAACTCAAGAAGGAAGAGGAGGAGTGGAGGTATGAGACCGATAGTATTGGCTGTAAGAAACGACCAGCTAAAGACTACAGAATAAAGACATACTACTACTACTATATATACTAGAAGACCATGCACATAAGGTGTGACTAAGTCATGTTCAACAATGAGGGAAACATGTGTAAGTAATGTATTTACTGTGCACTGCGGCTGTGTACTGCGGACATGTGTTTACAAGCATGTAAGTAATTAATGATCTAAATGAAATAAGTATTACTAAGGTGTGTTATCCTCATGTCATAGACATGAGCTGTTGTTTGTTCTTGATGTCAGAATTATAGAAACTATTCAATAATTAGAAAAGAAACTAAAAGGATAATCAAAAATAAATGGTTCATGACAACCAGCCAGTGAGCAAAGAAGATAGTCAAAATCTATACATAGAGTTTGAAGACCAAGGCATTATGTCCTGAGTCTTTATGATGAAGGTGGATATCAGAATGTAAACAATGCAAACAAACTGTAGCATTGGCCTGGTAGGATGCCCCAATGACTGGACACATAGCACAGATTCGAAACACAGGCAGTAATCATGAAAGTAATTACAACTTGCTCACCATATAAGAACCCCCCATGATTCCTCACACTGATGGCCAACCATGCTCAAAAAGTCTAGAAAAAGGCCATGACTAACTCACATCTCATCAAACTAAAAAGTGAACATTGAAGATTCTCCCACATTACCAAAATGGGTACTAATAGCCACATGGACATTCTATGCTCTGCTGCTGCAAATCGACTAAGAAAGGAGAATACTTGCTGCTCATTTCCATGGTCAAACAGTCCTGCTGCATCTTGCTACCAAAAATACTGCCGCATAAGGGTAAAGGACTGGAGTTGTTGACTTTGTGAGTGATGGCTCTGAATATTTGCAAGAGCAGTAAGAATAACTGTGTTATTTCTTCCAGGCCACCAAAGATCAGCATTCCAAGCATGGTCCTTGCTCATCATCACCAGCATGCAACAAGCGAGACTAGCTCAGGATTACACCAGCATCAACATCCAACCAATGCAGACCAACCACCACCAACCCCATGACATGCCTTCACATCCATCAACCTACCACCAGCATACACCACATTGATGTTGCACTTGCTCCTTAGGTCAGCATCAGGCTCAGAGGTTGTATACCAACCCTTCCCAGTATCTTTACCCAAGCACCAGGGTATACCAGCAGTCATCATTCCAGATGATACCCCAGCATACCTCTTCCTCATCCACCTCTCCCACATCCTGGGAAATTACAAGATGCTGGTGTTTCCAACAGATGCATTCTTTACGTCAGTGAATGATTGTCATGAATCATTTATTTTGATTATTCTTTTCTTTTCTTTTCTAATTATCAGAACAGTTTCTATAATTCTGACAACAAAGACAAACAACAACTCATGTCTACAACATGAGGATAACATGTAGTAGTAGTACTTATTTCATTTTGATCTCTAATTACTTACATGCTTGTAATACATGTCTGCAGTACACAGCCACAGTGCACAGTAGATATATTACTTACACATGTTTCCCTCATTATTGAACATGCATTAGTCGCACCTTATGTGCATGGCCTTCTAGTATATATAGCAGTAGTTGTAGTCTCTATTCTGTAGTCTTTAGCTGGTTGTTTCTTACCACCAATACAAAGGTCTCTACTCCTCCTTCCTTCCCTTCCTTTTAAAGTTGATAGTTTGTGTATTGACCTTGGCACTCTCTTAGTAGATTGTGTTGATGTGCCTGACAAAAGCTAAAGACTCCCCTCCACCAATCTCAATACTCAAACCCTCCCAAACACTGTTATGTCCCTTTCCCTCACCATTCATCATCACTCACCCTCCCCTATTTCTACCCATCCCTTTTTGTTATCTTCTTAGCTTGCAGACAGAGAATGTTGTGTAAATCAAACCAGACAGCATAACATTGAGAAATGTTGAGCCCATCTCTTTGTCACTGATCATCAAGGGAGTGCATTTGATCTTCGGAGATTTTGCAATCTGCTAGTGGTCTTTTGGAAGAGAAGAAGACACTAGTTTTGTATCCAAGAAGCGGTCTCTTTTCATGTCTCCCTACTATTCTGTTTGAAAGGTCTACTGTTGGTCAATAGTGAGAAGCTACACTTCACAGATTAGCACAGAACTGTATGCCAGTTACTAGGTCTCAAACTGCCTGTACTCTCCACAACTGCACCATCCACAACCTCCCCTATACTCCTAAACCCAAACACCAACCCATCTACCAAATCATCATGCCCAGGGAATTATCCCCTGAGATTCCCATCGTCTGTTACAATACCCCTGACCGCTTCTCCAACATCACCAACTACTCCCCACAAATCACCACCTTCCTAAACACCCCTGAATACCCCAAAACACCCTCTGACATCTCCTATGACCCCAACAACCTCCCAGTAGATATCTACACCAGCTGAGAGCCCTTAGTGTAACCCAAATACTGGTCATACTTTGTTGAGAGATTAAACGAAGATGTCTGATCCTGCTGGAATCCCCCTACCCCCTGACAAAGCAGGAACCTTCGAGACACTGAGTCCCTCAGTGTTAGAACTATTTTATAACTTGCTTGTTGGAATACTAGCATTGTTAAGAAGCTGGGTGCCCTTTATGGAAAGGTCATCCAAGGCCACAGAACAAATCACAAAAGTGATGAAAACACAGAGCAAACTTGCTGGCCCTCATCTGAAGCCTGAGAAGCCGAAAGGCTATCATGGTGACAAGGCACAGGCAACAAACTGGATGAAAGGAATAGAGGTTTATTTCCTTCAAATGAGAATTGAAGAAATGGCACACTCTGAGAGGATCCACTTTGTGTTAAGCTTGATCTCCAGAGGCAAGGCAAACAGAACTAGCAATTGGGTTAGCAACTGTTACACAGTCATCATGTGTGATTGGATCCTAGATGAAAAAAAAGAACACAATGATTTCATCAAAGAACAAATGAGTAACTGGAAAGGTTTCAAGGAAAGGTTCCTTCTACACTTTCCCTCTTACTCGGAACAACAGGATGCCCAGGATGCTTTAGAAAAGCTATACCAAGGTAAATAGAATGCAGAGGACTACACACAGAAATTCTGGGAGCTAGGACAGCTCACTGGATACAACAAAGAAACCCTGATCTTTAAGTTCAAGAAAGGACTTAATGCAGACCTACTCTGGATGAATGTCACAGCCAGGAAACCAAAAACCATAGCAGAGTATATGGATTTTGCAAACAAGCTTGACAGGGAACTACAAAATGTAGACAGGAACCAACAAACTCAGAAAAGTTTTGGAAGTCAAGTTGCAGCACCAAAACCAAACACCTGGAACACACAGAAACCCCTGACACCAGCTATGAAGGACCTCAATGCTATGGACATCAACTCAATGATGAAACAAGGACTATGTTTTAATTGTCAACAGAAAGGACACCTTAGTAAGGACTGCCAGCAGCCCTGAAAACCTAGGCAGTATGCAACTTGAGTAGTCACCACAGACACACCACCAGTAGCTAGTTCATCAGACACCAGTAGTACCACAACCCCAGTAGCTTATAGCCCTGAACTGCTGAAAATCACTGAGCAACTTCGCAAAGCAGGTTTTCAGTTCAGTCAGACATAAGCATGAATGTGCTGACTATGGACAATTCCTCTTTTGTTTCTTCTAATGTAGTTATTCCAAATTTGAAATTTGATGATTTACTAAAGAAACAGAATGAATTGAGTGCTAGGAAATTCAACAGTATAATGGTTAAGAATGGAAGTGTAGAATGGACAGCCAGACAGATTAAAATCCATAAACCAGAAATGGCGATTGGAATTCTTAATATGTGGGTCCATACTAAACAGTCAAAGGAAGTCTCCAATCAAATGGTCATAGAACTCAATAAACTTGCTGATAAAGAAGTTATTGAAGCTCTTAACAAATTGAGACAACCTAAGAAATACATTCGAGGAATCTACAGTCAACAGATGGATCTGGAACTAGTTGCTCAGACAATTGATGATAAATGAAAGTTCAAATTAGTTGCATTACTTGATAGCAGCTATACTGGAAGCTGCATAGATGCAACATTTGCAAAAGAAAACAGAATTAACACACATAAATACCCACATCCAATTCCTGTTTATAATGCAGACAGAACATTTAATTCTGGAGGATCTATTATGGATTATGTTGAAATGAACATTTGGATCAAAGATCATCAGGAATGACTTCATTTTGCAGTATCTAATCTTGGAAAAGCCCAGATGTTCATCAGTCATGAATGGTTGAAACTCCATAATCCCAAAATCAATTGGAAACTCTCAAAGATTGAGTTTACAAGATGCCCCTTGGAATGTACCCCATTAGTCCGAACCCTTTTACCTGAAGAAGATGATGACAGCCTTGAAATTGACAAACCTGAGATTGAAGATGGAGAACACCTTCTGATTATTGATCTGAACCAAGAAATGGAAATAAGAGCATTTCAAACCAAGTCATCTAAACTAGCTGAAGAGCAATCCAAAGCAAAGAAGACAAAAATGTTTGAAGAATCAGTGCCTAAATCATATCATGGATTCAAAGATGTATTCTCAAAGGAATCATTTGATGAAATGCCACCAAGATGACCATGGGATCATGTGATTGAATTAGTCCCAGATGCTAAAGTTTTAGATTGTAAAATCTATCCTTTAAATCTAGCTGAACAAGGAGAACTTGATAAGTTCCTAACAGAAAACCTTGAATCAGGATATATCAGACCTTCAAAGTCACCAATGGCATCACCATTCTTCTTTGTCAAGAAAAAAGACAGATCTCTCAGACCTATACAGGATTATTGTAGACTAAATGACATCACAATTAAAAATAGATACCCTCTGCCACTTATTCAAGAACTAGTTGATAAGCTCAGGAAGGCAAGGTATTTTACGAAATTAGATGTCAGATGGGGATTCAATAACATCAGGATCAAAGATGGAGATGAATGGAAAGCAGTGTTCCGAACTAATTGAGGATTATTCAAACCACTTGTCATGTTCTTCAGATTAACAAATTCACTGGCCACATTCCAAACTATGATGAACACAATTTTTAAAGCAGAAATAGATGAAGGAAAAGTCATTATCTATATGGATGATGTTCTTATCTTCACAGCTACACTTGAAGAACACAGAATCATCGTAAAAAGAGTTTTACAAAAATTCAAAGACCATAAACTCTTTTTGAAACCAGAGAAATGTACATTTGAACAGGCAGAAGTCAAATACCTTGGTCTTCTTGTATCTCATAACCAAGTTAGGATGGATCCAGCAAAAATCAAAGGAGTAGTTGAATGGCCAACACCTCAGAACAAAAGAGACATTCAACAATTCCTTGGATTTGTTAATTTTTATAGATGGTTTATACTAGGATTTGCTCACATAGCAAAACTTTTAACTGAATTAACTGGAAACAATACTTGGAAATGGTCAAAGGAACAAGACAATGCTTTTGCAGAAGTGAAGAAGCAAGTAACCTCAGCACTGGTATTAGCAATGCCTAATGACACAGGCAAATACCATGTAGAAGTAGATTCTTCAGATTTTGCAAATGGAGGAATTCTTTCCCAACAATAACTTGATGGAACATGGCAACCCATAGCATTCATATCTCATGCTTTAAATAGCACAGAAAGAAATTATGAGATATATGACAAAGAAATACTAGCAATAATGACAGCTTTAGATAATTGGAGACAATACCTATTAGGAGCAACAGAGATATTTGAGATCTGGACAGATCATAAAAATCTTGAATATTTCAGAAAGCCACAGAAATTGAATCAACAACAAGTGAGATGGGTTAATGAAATGCAAGAGTTTCATTTCACACTACAGCATAAAGCTGGGAAACAAATGGCAAAAGCAGATTTCCTCTCAAGACAAGCAGGTCATGAAAGAGGGGTGAATGACAATGAAAATGTCACCATGCTTAAACTGGAATATTTTCAGCAACACAATGTTGTAGGAATTGATGAATCTCTGATGTCTTGAATCAAAAGAGCATCAAAAAATAGAGACAAAGTCATTGAAAGAAATCTAGCAGTCAAGGGAAACAGTTGGAAAGAACTCAAAGATGGAACTATCACTTGGATGCATCATATCTATGTTCCAAGAGATAAGAAACTCCAGGAAGAGATCATCCATCTTCACCATGACATCACTCTGACAGGACACCCAGGACAATATAAAACTCAGGAATTAATTACATGGAATTATTGGTGGCCTAGACTACAGGCCGACATAAGGAAATATATTAGTGGATGCAAAGTTTGTCAAAGAACTAAAGCAAACCAAACATCACCAGCTGCACCACTAGCACCAAACGCTATTCCAACAAAACCCTGGGAAATAATATCTGTTGATCTAATCAGACCCCTTCCAGAGTCATTAGGATCCAATGCTATTCTTGTCATAGTAGATTGGTTTACCAAAGCAGCCAAGTTCATTCCCACAACAATTGAGATCACATCAATGGGAGTCACTAAGGAATTCAGGGATCATATCTTCAGGAACCATGGACTACCTAAAAGAGTGATTAGTGATAGAGGACCTCAATTCACTTCTCAGTTTATGAAGGATTTATTCGGACTTCTAGGAATGACTCAGAACTTGTCAACAGCATATCACCCTCAGACAGATGGACAGACAGAAAGAGTTAATCAAGAAGTTGAACTCTATCTAAGAATCTTCATCAATCATCATCAAGACAATTGGTCTGAATGGATGTCACTAGCTGAGTTCTCCTATAATGACAAAGTTCACACATCAACTGGATATTCACCATTTTTCCTTAATTCAGGACAACATCCCTGGAAAGGAATTGAACCCTCAGGAATGGTTAAAACTCAATCAGTACAGGAATTTGTTGACATGATGACATGTACACACCAAGAAGCAGAAGCATCACTTAAAATCACTGCTGAAAACATGAAACTCTTCTATGACAGGTCAACTAAACTGTCACAGGAATACAAATCTGGAGATAAAGTTTACCTTGAAAGAATCAATATCAGTACAGATCAACCAGCCAAGAAACTGGAAGATAAATGATACAGTCCCTTTGAGATACTTGAAAAAGTCAGGTCATTGGCTTACAAGTTGAAACTACTGGTCCAATGGAAATGAAAACATCCAGTCTTCCATGAATCTCTGTTGACACCATTCAAAGAACTGACATCAGAATTCCAAAACCAGGAACCACCCTTGCCTCTGGACATTATTGATGGGACACCTGAATATGAAGTGGAATCAATCCTTGATTCAAGAATAGACTATCAGGGACATGGACGTCAACATCACCCAGTAATGAAGTATTTAGTCAACTGGAAGAACTACCTGAAAGAGTCTAGATCCTGGGAACCCATCAGTAACCTAGAAAATAGCCTTGAATTGGTTGAAGACTTCCATAAAAGTCATCCTGCTGCACCCTGATCACAGACACGCTCTCTACTCATTGTACCCCAACATTCCTTTGAAACCATACTCCAAAACCTTGGAACTTTATGGACTCCCTTGACTTCACCCCTGCCACAAAAACAATATTACTCATCACCATTATTGTTGGAATCCTCACCTTCCTCGCCTGGTTCATCCTCATCACCCACTAGTGTATCTGGCCTAACAGCTGTATATTGGAACAAAGAAACAATGGAGACATACATCTCAGAACAATGGGACACTTGGCAGAAACAGAACAGTCTAATCACAAGGATGTGATTCTTAGAGAGGGGGTAATGTCATGAACCATTTATTTTGATTATTCTTTTCTTTTCTTTTCTAATTATCAGAACAGTTTCTATAATTCCAATGACAAAGACAAACAACAACTCATGTCTATGACATGAGGATAACACATAGTAGTAGTACTTATTTCATTTTGATCTCTAATTACTTACATGCTTGTAACACATGTCTGCAGTACACAGCTACAGTGCACAGTAGATATATTACTTACACATGTTTCCCTCATTATTGAACATGCATTAGTTGCACCTTATGTGCATGGCCTTCTAGTATATATAGCAGTAGTTGTAATCTCTATTATGTAGTCTTTAGCTGGTTGTTTCTTACTGCCAATACAAAGGTCTCTACTCCTCCTTCCTTCCCTTCCTTTTAAAGTTGATAGTTTGCATATCAACCTCAGCACTCTCTTAGTAGATTGTGTTGACATGCCTGACAATGATGTTCTGCAAGCCATACACATTGCTGTTGAGGATGCAGGCATGGAGCCTAAACCAGAAGAACTGGGAGAGGCCAAGGAGGGTAGTATAAGGCTTGATAGTATGGGAGGGTGGATGTGGACAGGTTTATACTTGAGAGCAATGGTGTTTGGGAGTTGAGCCTCATTTGAGTGTGAGTGCCAGTCAGTCTTATGAAAGAAAGTGAGTATAATGATTTAAATAGAGTATAGAATCCAACTAACTATGAACATCAGAACCTCCATGTGGTGTTCTTGTCCTACAAGTGTTTGCTCATCTGCTATTGTGTCTAGTTATCCATCTTGCTTTGAGTTGATATTGTTCCTGTAACTTGTGTCCCATTCTAGGTGTACCATCTCCTCTATCATTGTCTTTGCAAATAGATCTGATATTGCATGAGATGGAGGTGAAAGGAACTGGCTGTGAGTACATGTGTACTCATAACCAAGACAAGGAGGTAGAAGAGAATATCCTTCATCAGTAATGCCACTATGCCACACTGTCAATGATAGTGACATGGAGTGCTTCAAACTAGCAAAAAGGTGCAACTTCACTGGTGCCAAGCTAAAGAAGCAAAGACATCAGGAACAAGTGTTGCAATTGTGCAGGCTGTAAGTGATTACATGCTTTCAATGTGCACAAGACTGGACCAGGCTAGCAGCTATCATATTCAGGAATATCTGAAACAGCTGGGAGAACCTGCCATACACTGGACAGAGAGTGGGCCAAAACGGAGAACCTGGACTAAATTCCTCTATATATGCTCAGCATGTACAAACCAGATGCTGTTGTATAAATCCTTGGGTTTTCAAGAATCCATTTTGTGCTGGCCATATACTGAAGTGCAATGATCTCTGTTGTGAATAGTCACTATAGGATGCAGAACCTCCACGTCCATGAGAGAGCATGGGGAAGAAGTTGCCAGGACATGCATGCTAGAAGCTAAATTAAATGAATTTCTTCGTCTATATCTCTTTCTAATTGAACCAAAAATGGGTTCCAGGACTGTAGCATCTGGATCTTGATAAAAGTAAAGAATGATATGGATAAGGGACCAATAAAAAAAGTTATCATCAGAAACTATGCACCTGTCACCTGTCACTGTGCTGCTTCAATCAAACATTGCTTCCCAATTCTGAGCTCTCCTGACTGTAATAGCTCAGATTCCAGTCTACCTCAAGTACAGAACAGCACTTGTTGAATATGACAGTGAGCATAGTGGTTTGAGCATTGTAGTGGATGTGCAGCCATTGGATACAGGCAGTGATGGGTGAGGAGAAGGAGCAATGCCTTCATTGATGAATGTGGGGCAGGATGGTGTAGCCAAACACTACTGGCAAGCCACAGAGACCATGGATGAGATTCTTGTTCTTAACTAGTTAGCATCTGAGTGGGATGCATGATCTTATCTTATCAGCACTCAGTGATGATTCATGTTTCCATCAAATTTTCAAAGCTCTTTGTTCTGTCTTCTTGAACCTCTTTTTAAGTCATATGCAGTCTCACAACAACTGCTCATATTCATTCCATTTGACTTGGAGACTTGGACTACATATATGTAATGGCTTACTACATGCTTGCTCTTCACGAAGTACATTTACTAAAGTGAACTGTCTGCATTTAGGTCACCTGCTCAATTCAAATAACCATTAGGCACCTTGTGTTCACTGTCCAAACCATGAAGGCAACCTGCTTTGATTGATCGAATTGACAAAGAAGTGACTTCCTGAACTTCAACTATCAAATGTTGCACCAAATGAGGTAAAGGATGCCAGATGCATTCACCATAGTTTCCTCAGTTGCATCTCTTAGTAGATTGTTCTTTGCACTATAATTCTGGCACTGGGTTACCCAGAACATCTGTGCAATTTCCTCCTCTTTTATTATGCTTCCAGAACTTGTATAAGCTGTGAGAATTATATTTAGCTCTTGTGTTTTTTGTTTACAACCAGATCATGTTTGGGACCATCAACTGTGAATGGATTTTCATCTTCATGCTTGCCTTCAGTTTTGGTTGGATTGGCATTGTTGTGTGCAGGTAGGATAATGGCAAGATTAGTCAAAGAGCTAGAGACAGTCGCTGAGTGGTTGTATCCAGAGGATTAGTGCCTTTGTTGTCTGAGTACATGAAAAATTATCAAAAAATGAGCTTCAAAAGCACCAAAAAATGAGATGTTGTATTTTCTTTGAGTCCCAATGGCCAAACATACCTACCTACCCCACTATAATCATTATGGGAAATTCCAATTTGGGAACCCCTTTGCTCTGCATACTTCAGCTGGATGGAATTACAGTTGGCACCCCCTGATACCCCATAGCAAAATCTGTCCACCAATTCGGTGGGCAGGGATTTGCATACCATAACCCATAGGTCTGCTATATCCCATACCCCATACCCATTCTCAGGCAAAACCTATAGATTTTAGTTACTATATTAGGTTAGACTGTCATACATTTAGGTCAAATAATTACTTCACAAGTTGAACCTGCCACAATGATGTGCCACAGCAGTAGTACTCAGCAGCTAAAAACTAAGAATCATATATTTTCACTTCGAAAACATCACCCTCATGACTCTACAGAAAGGAAATTGAATGGACATTGATCTCTGCTCAATCCAGCAGGCAAATCTCATGTCTGGTCAGAAGCATTGGACGATGAAATCTATCAAGTGGTTGTTGACGCAATTGAGGCACGTGATAATGTCGAGAATCGAGATCAATGATGGTGATAATGTCGAGAATCGCGATCAATGGTGGTGATCATGTTGATGATGATGGTCCTCTGGAACTTCCTCCAACCTGTCGGGAGGTCCTTCAGGCAGTATTAATCATCGGGAAATATATAGATAACTGGAACAATCCTCTCACATGCAAGATGTAGGGATTTCTGGGCTCATTCAACAGGCAGCTCAGTCTAAAATTTAAATGAGATGAAGAGTATGAAAGATACTGTTTCGACGGGCTTCTTTTGTTGGTCATGATTCAAAGTAGTCTACATTAGCGTCAATAATATAGTTTTGAATCAATCAGCCCTTCAACTGTTTTTTTTTCCGGCAATTTCTCGATCTATTTTTAGCATACCCCCCTAAGGCCATAACCCCTCATACCCCATACCCCAGACCGTCCACCAAGGGGTATGGGTTAAGAGGGTGCCGACTGTAGGCGCTAGGCTAGAGTTAGAGGTGTCAGATCACTCGATCTTGGACCCTATCTTGGACTCTTGCCACGCGAGCATGCAACCACCTCGATTCCAGGATCCTCGGGAGTCAGTGAACGCCCGATTGCTTAATTTGGGCGTATCAGTACACTTGCAAAACGGATATATTTCCCGAACAGCAGAAAGAATAATACTTGATCTCGCCTTCTCGGCAAGCGGCGGTTAAGCACGTTGGAAGTCGCTTGGCAAGCGCCCTGGAATTAAAGATAATCATGTAGACCGAAACTTAAAACACCCAGAAAGGAAGATACCCAAAGAGCAGTCCGAGTCGTTCAAGTATAAAAACATATCGCCTATGAACTTCTCGCAACCATAGCCAACCACCCCCCACATAACAAAGACTGCGTACAACGTATAACCTCAGGCCGGAACACCAAGCGAACAGCGAAAGCGGTCGGATTTAATTCTCTGACTACATACCGAATCGGGTAATAGTACTCGCACGTGACATTTTGCGGAGGGCTCCCCAACGCCGCACGCGCCCTACACTGACAGAGCCAGCGATCCGGGTCAAAAAACGCAAGTACTCACTGATAATGACCACCATCGAACCGTCGCGTTTCCTCTCTCCATTGGAAATACCACAAGAGAAAGATACAGGACCAGAGCTGTCGAATTTGTGAGTGATAGCTCTAAACATTTCGCAAGAACAGTAACAATAACCGCATTACTGGCTTTCTTCCAGCCCATCACAGATCGACCTTCCCAGCATTGTCCTCGCTCATCATCACCAGTATGTGACAAGCGAGCCAAGCCCAGTATTACACCAGAACCAACATCCAAGCTTGGATGTAGACCAACCGCCGCCAACACCGCGACATGCCTTCGCATCTATCAACCTGCCGCCAGTATACCCCACATTGGTGTTGCACCCGCTCCTTGCGTTAGCATCAGGCTCGAAGGTCGTATACCGACCCTTCCCACTAGCCTTTCCAGAGCACCAAAGTGTACCAGCGATCATCATTCCAGGTGATACCCCAACACACCTCTTCCTCGTCCATCTCTCCCACGCCCCAGGAGACTACAAGATGCTGGCATTCCCAACAGGCGCGTTGTTTACGTCGGTGAATGATGTTCTGCACGCCGTACGCGCTGCTCTTGCGGCCGCTGGTGCAGAGCCTAAACCAGAAGAACTGGGAGAGGCCAAGGAGGGTAGTGTGAGGCTCGATAGTATGGGAGGGTGGATGTGGACAGGGTTTGTACTTGGGAGGGATGGTGTTTGGGAGTTGAGACTCGTTTGAGCTCTGGTTATTCTAATGAAAGAAAGTGAGTATAACGATTCAAATAGATATAGGATGTCACTGACCATGAACATCAGAATGTCTGCGTGTTGGCGTTCTCGTCGTAGAATTGTTTGTTTATCTGCTATCGTGTCTAGTTATCCGTCTTGCTTTGAGTTGATATTGTTCTTGTAAATCGTGTCCTGTTTTAGGTGTACCATGTCCCCCATCGTCGTCTTCGCAAATCGATCTGACGTTGCACAAGATGGAGACGAAATGAACGCCCATGAGCATGTGCGCACCCGGAACCAAGATGAGGATGTTGAAGAGAATGTCCTTCGGCCGGTGATGTCACTATGCCATATTGTCAAAGACAATAATCGGGTGTGCTTCGAACTAGCGAAAAGATGCAACATTCATGGTGACAAGAATCTAAAGGAGCGGAGACGTTAGGAACGAGTGCCATGACCGTGCAGATTGGAAGCGAGCGTGTATATTATTCGATGTGCGCCTCCGAATGTCGGTGGTAGCGCTTTGATTCACGAATAGCTGAAACGGCTGGGCGAACACGCCATATGCTGGATACAGACTAAGTTAAAACGGAAGGTCTGGAGCGAGTTCCTCCCTATACGCCTAGAATGTACACAGACACGACGCTCTCGCATGACGCCTCAGGTGTTCAAGAATCCATTATCGCGTTGGCCACACACTGAAGTGCAACGATCTCCGTTGCAAATTGACGCCATAGCATGCAGAACCTCCGTTTGCGTAAGGGCCCCATGGGGAAGATGCTACTAAGAGGGGCCGTGCTAGAAGTTGGACGGAACAGGTTTCCTCGTCCTTGATCTCATGCTATCGAACGAGATGTAGCTCTAACGGTTTCTGAGAAGTTCAGCCGAGGACTATGGCATCGGTATCTTAATATAAATGCAGAAAAAACATACATAAGGAATCAAGAAAGAATGATATTGTCAGAAATAACGCACCTGTCACCTGTCGCCGTGTTCCTTCGACCTAACATCGTTTCCCCAACTCTAAGCTTTCCTAACTTCTATAGCTCAACCACCGGGCTATCTCTAAACGGAACGGCAAACAATCAAGCGTGACGGCGAGCATTGTGGTTTGAGCATGGTGGTGGACGGACAACCGACCGGATGCATGGTGGTGGTTTATCGAAAGAACGATGGTGTGGGTGTGGCAGGAGGGTGTAGCCAAACACTACTAGCAAGCCGCGGAGGCCATGGATGAAATTTCGCGTTTCTTAATTTAGTAAGCGCCGGGCGGGACCCACTATCTTATCTTATCTACGCCAGTTCGATCACACTCGGTGGCGAAGATCGGTTCACAACGACGCTCACATTCAACTCACATTCGTAATCCGTCATGTCGATTGACCTTAGTCTTGACAGAATACAGCGTCATACGAGGCATCTACCACCGTATATTCAGCCAACGGTACATTATCGCAGGTACTAATGGAAAAAGAAGCGTCGCTGCCTTGGTCTCATCAATTCTGTTTGATATTCAGTCGGTCGATACACTAGCCCACACCTGATATCAGTACACGATCCCATCTGCATTGGCAGAGAAGGGAGACATACACATACACACGAATATCTTTACATTGACAATAGAAAATACCAACATTATTCAATCACAAACACGTATATAGGTATTAAGATCTTACGAAGTAATTCCTTAATTTCTTAGGCGGCGACGTTCGAGGTGATGGTAGATTGTCCTTCTAGATCTGTAGGGCGGTACTGAATCATGTTCGGATACGGGCTGTATACCATCTAATGGAAACTCGGTCTCAATGATGGCTCCAAGTGCAGAAAAAGGTACTTACTTCAATATTAGTGTCGCGCATACGCATGCGCATTAAGCATTTAGAAGGCAAAGTTGTGCTATCGCTATTCATCCATGCACTCCACAATCCGTGATCGCGAGGAATTAATTTCTCCATCTTATCCCTGAGCATCTGCCATCCAAGTCCATTGTAGTGTAGGTCGAGAAGTCGTATCAAACGTTAGATGTGATTGTGAACAAACGTGTGATAGAACTTGGAGTACGTTTCTTCAACGGTATCCATCACGGCACAGTGCCCGGGAAGAAACTGGAAATCGACGCCAGTAGATGTGCGAAGGGTTTGAGGATGGATACTCACCCCAGCCAAATCACGTATCACGAAACCCAGAAGCTCTCCAGTATTAGAATTGAAGCGGGCAAGCACATTTTGTGCATGTGCTTCAAACGCAACACAGTTCTGAATAAGAGGTGGGAGAAGGGCATCGCATGCAAGTCCGATGTACCTGTTATGTTGAACGTGAAGGTCAGAAGGGTAGTGCATCGTATAGAATTTAAGATGAACCTCTCCAAAAATGCGATGCGCTTTCCCTCACTATCAAGGCCCAGTACATGCTGAAGCGCAGATCTCCCGGCAGGAACACCAGCATGATCTGTCTCCAGTAGAGCAGCGCACACAATAAGAGTTTCGTTCTCCGCCGGCTGATATTCCGATCTTAGTACGACAGTGAAATGTTTTGCAAGACTGGCATCACTAGAGCAATATATTGCGCTGGTAGACTCGAGTTCAACGGAAAGAATTCGAGGATCAATCGCTAACCGTGGAACTATCTCCGAGGAAAATCGAGGACTGAAGTCCGCAGTGAAGTGTGAAATGGTTCGCAGTGAGGACGATATCTTGACACCGACAGACAGCTTTAAGGCCATCCCTGGAAGATCTGGAACAACAACAGTCCTGAAGAGAGGGTACTAGTGAGTGTAATAATTGATATAGCAGAAAATAACGAACCTAATACTCGACTGGGCAAAGACTGGGATGGAGATGTCTGCGTGCAGAATATGCACATCTCTGAACATTGAGATGATATTCTTGATCTGCAACTCGTGTACTGGCATGAATACAAGGGTATCATCCAAAGGCAGTGTTCGTCCAGCCCTATTTGCAGCAGTTGTAACCAGCTGGAGCATAGATTTTTCGAAAGGTCCGACAATATTAAGATTGGATCAGGGGACTCCGACGAAACGGACACGGGGGTGGTACCAGTCAAAATGTTCTGGAGCACCGTCAAACGCCCTAGCGTGATGCATCTTGATATTATTTCACACCTATTAACAAATGGTGGTAGTGTATAGCAAAGAAGCATACCGGGTGGGTGGGATGTCCTGCGACGAGGCTTTGCTCCCATTCAATTGCGGGTGACTTAAGAGAAGGGCAAGCCGGTGGATTGTTATAAGCAGAGACTAAATTACGGTTAGTGTCTGCATCGTCACTGATTAGTAGACGATGCTTACGTTGCCATTCCAGAGAACTACGAAGTTCCTTTTCGATAGTTTCACGCAGGCTGCACTGCAGAATCACACCATCTACAAATTTTTCCAAAGCCATATGGGATTTTCGATTCTCTTCAACCCGACTGTAGAGCCTATGTCCCAGGAAGGCTGAACGAAACAGGCATAAATCTCTGCGAGAAGGCCATCCTGAAGTTTAACAAATTAGTACTCTAGTATAGATGTAGAAAAATAAACTAACTTCATCTTTTTTGCCGCGTTCTCCTTCCTCTAACTCATAGATGGTAGGTAACATGTCAAGCGGATCTACCAGGCCAACAGGTCGGCCATGCCGATAAACCAAAGTGCCATCGAAAACTGGAGGATGGTGTAAAGGCACAACCGCAAAAATATCATTCGAGTGTAATTCTCTGTTTAAAACAGGCTGCTCAGAACCGAGATGCGTCGCCAAAACGACCAGGATACCAGACGCTGTCGAAGGGGCTCGCACGGGTACGTAGAAAGCTCGAAGTAACTTCTCTGTAACGAGGCACGATAAAAGACGCGACATAACAGCGAAAGGCGCATGCTGCTGAGGTGGAAGGCCAGATCCAGAAGACATGGTGAATTTGTGAGGTGCGGTAGTGGGCTCTGAGGCAATCTATATAAATTTCTGCAATCCGAATGAATGATAGTCTCTGTAGTTGGAAGCGATTAGTGACGGAGCTACAGCCGAACCCCTATTAACCCATACCCCTTGGTGGACGGCCGACGTATTAAAAGCTAGCTACGAGTTCTCAGTGTTTGATAGTCAAACAGCTATATTGTATATATACCTAGATACAAGTTCTAGGAAGCAATAATAAGTAAAAGAATAGTAAGAGTAAGTAAAGGGGCTTTACCTCAGTGTTTGATAGTCAAACAGCTGAGGAAAGTCGACGAGAAACGTCCTATTTACCTACGAGAGTCCATTTGTAAAGACTAAAGTAGATAGACAAAGAAAACTATATAAACAGAATAGTTGTGGCGAGCATAATTACGAGAACTGTAGGCAGTACAGTTCTCGAGGATAGAAATACAAGAAAAGTAAGACTAAAAATGACGGGCCATATGGAATATTGTATTGTACAATATAAAGGAGATAAAAGGGAAACGAATAGATGAACAATGCAGCTAGTTAGCTGCAGCGGCGTGCATAGGAATGAAAAGCATATGGAATGGTACGTACTTGCGTGTATGAACGCGCTGGGCTTGTCACGTGTTTGTATTCCAACACGATGCTGTGGGGTATGGGAGGTTATGGCTTATGAGGGGTCAGTTTTGGAGCAAAATGACAAGTTGGGAGCCGAGCAAAGCTATGGCTTATGGGAGGTTATGACTTATGAGGGGTTCAACTGTACGTACTTTTTAATAAATCCGTCAGTTTGGGGTATTTTCTTGAACACTCTAACACATTTGTGACGGTTACCTAGATCAAACCACAGTACATTACTTTATCTTATCTTAGTACTTACATTCGGACTCAGATTATTA
>JASFCW010000069.1:1434-22164 GCA_036936985.1 Crucibulum cyathiforme
AACTCCGGCCGATCGTTAATCGTCGCAGGGCCGGCCAGATAATCAATCGATGCACGTGATCGATCGTTTAATTGTCACCGTCACGAAGTCAACTCAGTGTCACATCGGCTTGACCCTCAACTTAGGCTTTTAGCTTTCTCACTTTCATTTCTATCAATTTCTCCCTGGCCTTGACGTCTTCGCAGCATATTCTGTGCTGTTCGCTATCTCTCTGCCCATCCCAGCTCGATCAGGGACACATTATCGGACAGGCGCGCGTTTTGGAAAAGCGTATCCTCCACCTCGGCGCATTGAAAGCATTGGCTACGCAAGGTTTCGTGCGCTGAACCGGAACGCGTTTTTCTTCTTCAAGACCAAACAAGTCTTAATGAATCGTCTTTTGGGGCTTGAGGATACGGCTTTCTGGCATAAAGACGTACTGCCATACGCTGTTTCAACGACACCAGCTGGCC
Organism: Crucibulum cyathiforme; assembly: GCA_036936985.1. Classification (NCBI taxonomy): domain Eukaryota; kingdom Fungi; phylum Basidiomycota; class Agaricomycetes; order Agaricales; family Nidulariaceae; genus Crucibulum; species Crucibulum cyathiforme. The sequence goes on from JASFCW010000069.1 coordinate 1,887, forward strand.
ACATTTATGCAACAATAACGGCCTACCGCGCCGCGTCCTCGTGCTTTCCGACACTTTATCCAGGTACTATCACTCCTCCTGGGCTTCTCTACCATTCGACTATGTAATAGCTACGCAGTATCTGACTGTATTTTCAGCAAGTTAAACCCCTCCCTCAAACTGTGCAATCACAGCTGGCAATATTCATCTCCGCCCGTGAACCGAAAAATCTCGAAATCACGATACCAAACCATTACAGGTGAAACAATTGTCCTTTTTCGATATTGTTCCTTATACACATACTAATCTCCGTCATTCATTTAGCTCACGTGGAAAATTTGCTTCGAGGCCGTAAGGATATCTACGAAGTTATACGGTGCCGTCGTGCGGCCATACGAAATGAAATACGTCATGCTCGTTATTGTGCAGTCTGTAAGCTCTCGAAGGAAGGGTAAAGCACCGAGTTACTCGGAGACCAAGGTTCGCGCCTTCAACTTCTTGTCTACACATGTTATTCATTCCTACACGTTTTTCTCACAGGTTGTTGCCACGACACGTATCTATAATTATCACAGCGCTCGGTATTCAACTTTTCAAGGGACTCGCAATACCAATACGCCGTGACTCTGGTATATTGATAGACAGAAATAAATCGTTTTAAAGGATCTTCTCTCCCCAATGCAAACAGCTTAGCCATTTTTATCGACTTGTCATCGGCGGGCATCAAGAAAACAAGAAAGTGATGCTATTTCATCCTCCTAAAATGCTTTCCCGCTTGCACCAGGACTTAATTTTGGAATTTGAAGACTAAATTGCGGGTCAATCCCTTATAATGGAAAGCTGAAAGAATATTCTTCCGGTTAGTTAGAGGGAAACGAAGTCCTGTAGGCGCTTGATTTTTGCTCTTGATCTCGACGCTCTTCCTGTTGACGCTTATCCTTCGCGCTCCAACTGCGGCGAGCACGCTCTTCCTCATCACCTCCTCATGTTGATCTATTACATCTTTCATTGAATCCAACTCAATGCTGTCTACAACAGCTCCCGCGACACTTGATCGGAATACTCTTTGCAGACGCCCCGTGCGTGCCATCTCTAACTCATAACCCACATCTGCTTATCACAAAGATGAGATCCAACGAACGGTGGTTAGGAGGCTTCAACATTGGAGTACTACTGTGTGTGTGCTTATGGTCAAACCTCGACCTTACTCTGCATTGATTATCTCATTCCCCTCTTCTACGGCTGTAGTGCTGACACATGGACTGTCGGAAGCTCGCATTCTTTGATCGTACTACCGGAACCGGCGGCGAAGCTGGAAGGGGAAGACTGACTGAACCTCCGCTGCTTCCAAAATGGGTGAGATCATCACCGATTCCGTTAACACTCGATCGTTACGCGTTAGGGTCGATCTTGTCAGGGCCTTTGACGCGACTAATATATGGTCTCATCATTCGCGTGTTCTGGACGTGCGTATGCATGACCGCCTGGCGTAAGGTGTTAACTCTTGAGGACATCTAGATATTCGATTGGATGTTTTCTTGTAGCGCGTGCCTCTGCCGCATGCTTTAACATTCCGTGTATGGGTTTGTGGGCTGTCAAAGTTATCCCCTCCGTTAAGCAACCCGCCAAATCGATTGGCGCGCTTGCAGAGCCTGAGCTCGATTGAGGTATTCGGAAACAGGGTTTCAATTTGCTCATCAGAGAAGCTAGCCCCTGGCGGGCGGGTACCTCGTTGTCGAGGAGATTTCGGGCACCGCCAGGATATTAATTGGTTATTGACGCCTCCAAGCGGAAGGAAACAGCGGGCAATAGAGAAAAAATACGGAAGATATACTAGTGTGATAACAGTTGTTTACACGATGATTGTAAAAATCAAATGTCGAAGCGCTTGTAACGCTGGATGAGAGAAATGAATCGTTAACGGCTAGTTTGGCAAAATATCTTCTTAAACACATCTTCCTGGGATTGCGGTTGTGATCCAGAATATAGGTTATCCAAGCCCATCCTGAACCAACAATTACTTCTCGGGGTAGTCCGAATACGATTTCGTTCTCCGCCAATATGAGTATTTCTCTTTCAGAACGACGTCCCTGCTGTCTGGTTTTACTCCGCGAAACTCGTCATGTGTTGCGCTGGACTCCGACGACATGTCAACGTCTACTTGGCTTGCTGCTGGCGCATTCCTACCTGTCTCATAAGCTCTGCACGCTATATGTAATGGTCTGGCCGCTGGAAGCCGCGTTTAATCGTTGTTCTTTGTGAACTTTGTCGCCGTGGGTGCAAAAGGAGGTTTATGTCAGAGAGATGTAGGCTCAAAATTTCGTGTATTTCCTGCTTCTGATGGAAGCGTAGAAGCGGGAGTAGCCAGAGGTACTTCCCGTGGAGTGTTCGGCACTCATCTTGCTATAATACACTCGGAACCGACGTCTTTTGGTCTTTGTACAAGATTCTCAACGGAAGCAGTGTCTACTACTGCAGGTATATACTCAGGCTCAGGGCGTACACGAGGCTCTCGTCACTTCCATGTCAAGGTAGAAGTGAGTTCTCCGTCCCCTGCGAAAATTGTGCGTGTTCTCAACTCCTTCGGAGCCACTTCTATTGTACTCCTCTCTGCCCAAGGACATCTAACCGAATGCCTAGAGCTTTCCTTGGCTTAGGTGAACGGCAAACACGACTTTTTGTTATCCTCGTGTCCCGCTATACAACGTCTCCGAACACTCCAGATACATGATTCCTTTTCGTTATCGTTTCTGTCGTTGCCGTACATGATGTCGTTATATGCCTTACACATCTTCGGGACGCGCGCTTCTGTGGTCCAGAAGACGGCAATGGCTTCCTACCCGAATGGAAGTGAACGATGACTGACTTTTGTAGTTTCTGGCGAGCTTCTAACTTCTATTGCGTAGATCACATCATTTGGTATTCCGTATCGCGGTATTTTTACTGCTCTTTGAATCTTTCGCGAGAGCAATCGAATATATTACTACAACTTCGCTTACACACTTCTAGACTTCAATATAATCGTATACGCAATGCAACGCGTCGAGAAGTATCAAAGCTTTCTGTACGCGCCTTTATTCGTGTCCGGTTAAATTTTCTATGTAAACTTTTCGAGCGCTGCGATTTTATCGCTGACTTTCTTTAAACACTTTGCGGGCGTTATTTATCCAAGCATGCGCAGTGACGCGCCCGAGTTAACGAGCCCAACTGATCCAGATCAAGATTCAATCGGGATGAGGTTATCCAACAGATTGGCTCAACTTCCAACGCAGTCAAGCATCAACCGGATTCAGCCGGAAAGGCCTGGTTAGCTCCTGAGAAATTCAGAGGTTTGTCGTTGGACGGCTCGCCTCACCGCCTGAAGGAGACGGAGAGCTTGCCCACTTCAAACAGGTTCATGACTTCGGCTTACTCTCCAGATTCTGCCTGATTCCGTAGGTTGAATGGGGATGTCCCTGGCGAAATGAAATGCCGTTTTTCTGAAGTCGCCATTCGAAACTCAATCTCAGGATTCGCAGCAATTGGTATATTATGGTGGGTGACACCATGTCAATCGACTACCTCAAACTGCGATTATGCTGGTCCGTCTACTCGACAACACGCCTCCTGAAATTGTGCAGAAGATTGTTCTCTATGCTACAGCAGGACACCTTGGCCCACCAAAGGCTTTACATAGTATGCTTTTAACATGCCGGACTTCTTACGCGCTTCTTTCGAAGGACTCCGGCGAATTTTACCTCAATTTATTCAGGCAACAATTCGACACCATAGCTCCTGGGTACCGGCTTGGACGACTAGCTCTTCGAGAGCAAGCAAAGCTTGAACTCGATCGTCGGTTCAAGATGTTGAAGTTGTTTCGCTCGAAGGATATTAGTAGTCCGTTCCTTGAAGAGGCGTTCTGGATAGCGTATCTTATGATTGAGGATTCGGGTACATCCCAGTCTAATATCAAGCAGCTTTTACACTCTGGAATACTCGTTTTCCTCGATCGTTTCTTACGGGAGAGGCTTTATGAACGGTCCGAGGGGAATAACGGCTGGCCGTTAATGAATGAGCTAAACTCTCTTGCTCTTGCCCTATCGTGGCTCCTTTCGTCTCGTCGTAAGTGTTTTCTTTTGATTAGTGCTTGTAGTGGGAAATCAACTTGCTTATAGATTCGCTCATCAACGAGCAACCGCATGACAGGGATACCATGCTAAAACTTCTCAGTCCCTACGTCTTTGCGGCGTTTCGTGTTAGTACTCCTTCCTACTTTAATCTTTTAACAAATAATCACCGCTGACTGTTACCTAGTATCCGATTTTTAGTGCTCATGAAGTTCTATTCGACATTTCAAAACTCGATGGACCGTTCAAACCAACGAACAGCACAATACATGGCCGCTATCCTGCGCTGGCTCCCCAGCCTCGAGATGTTGCGTATTTCGGAAATTTGGCCAGGAAAGCTCGCGTTCCGTCCGCCACTATCTTCGCATGTCTCCTTTACTTCAAACGTCGTGAAGCCCGCATACCAGAAATTCCTACTACATTGAAATGGCAAACACGTGCTCAAGCCGAGGCTGCTGGACATACCGAAAGCGGTCCCACCCGCGAAGACTTTCAGCATTTTGTTGACCACTGTGAAACGCGTTTCGGCGAATCTCAGGCTGTCGACGTCGGCGTTCGCTCGCGGTCTCTGGATTCCGTTCTTGGGCAGCCAGCGCCTTATAAACTGGGTACACTCACTGGCTGCTGGCAAGGATCATGGATAGTAAGTCATTTCTTCTTCACTCATCGCAATGCTCATAATAATTCCATCAGATGGTGGAGACGGAAGGCTATAAACATTCCATGACTGAGCTCAACCCGCCGAAGGAGTTTGCGACCAGAGGACGGATTCCCCTATATTTTACATTACAGGAGCATTTTGCCTATGACGCGGACGCTGTCGTGCCGCGGGATATTGAACAGAATGGATTGATGAATGCATGGCTACCTGCTAAATGTCAGGTAGAGAAATCGCAAGTCAGTTTAGTATCCTATTTTCATCTTATACACTATGGTTGACGCAAATACGGTTAGTTCGGGGTTAAACTTGTAGACGAACACGGCATGTGTCTGTCTGCCTACGAGACTTTCAGTTTTGACCAAAAGTCGTCGCATGTGGGCAAACGTATTACAGATGTACTCATTACAGGGAAGGTATGTGTCGGTCACTGTTTCAGCTCCACGTATTTAAATGATCTAAACTCGTTCAGACCGATGATCGCCACGCGGCTGCCTGGGGTCAGTATAATGTCCTCGGACGTGTACGTCTTGCCGATGGTTTGATGGTTCTTATACGAACACCGGTGGGTCCTGCTTATGCTTTCCGTTCTTCTTCCCTGAAATATGACCATTTAGTTGTCGGGGGGCATTCCACAAATACTGCGAGGATATGGTGAGTGCGTTTTGCCGTGTGATGAAGCCCTCGATTTAACGGCTGCCCCAGTGACTTCATCTCAGAACCTTGTTGGACGTCTGACATGCACCGAGCAGACAACTGGGATCATCCCTCCCTCTTATGAGGCTCCGTTCAGTCTCTGCAAAAACAATACGACGACCAGGTCTACCCACACGTTCAAGATGGGGCCGAGTTTCTAAATTATATTATCTGCTGAACACTGATAAGAACGATATTAATATAACACAAACCTGAACTTGTATACTTGTATATAGTAAATAGTAGCTATACACCCGCATTGATGCATAAGACACCTGTATCATAGTTTATTTATGTAGATATATCCTTCACCATATAGTAGATTAGTTATAGACAATGAAAACTTCCCATTGTATTTATTTCTCAAGAGTCAATTATACTTTGCGATGACAACAGCAGGCGCCCTTGCAATTGTTCCGGTACAGTCCAACCGGTGTCCGGTGACAAATATAAATGCCGCGGCACTTGTACTCAGTAACAGTCATCCCTGCCTGTCTTCTAATTACCACCATCTACCTATACCCCTCCCATCTTGCTCTTGCATCTCAGACATGGCTCTTTCATTCTCACTAAATTCAGTACCGCAGGAGGTGCTGGAACAAATTGCCTTTTTCACTGCTACGAACCGCTTTCTAGGGCCGCCAGCTGCTCTCGCCCCACTCCTCAGAACGAACAAACGAATATACGAAAGTTTGTCCTTAGAAAACAACCCCCATCTCTACGCAAAGATATTCGAGAACAAGTTCGATGTCAAAACAGCACTATCGCGCCTAGGTACCGACCAATTCACCCCAACCACCCTAGCTGACGAGCTCCGACGGCGGTGTATCTATCTGAAGCGTATACGAGCGCGAAAAGACTCGAAGATGACCGCTATGGTTGATCCAGATGAATCCAACGTCGATATATTACAAGAGCTGCTGTTTTATGTGTATGTCGTGATGCTGGAGAACGAGGGAAAGAACATGCAGCAACTCCGAGATTGGGCACGAATGGATGGCTGGCTGCGAGACTTCTGGTTCGGGCCTAATGGGGCTTCCAACGCTGTTGCAGTTACACACTGGGATATGTGGCCGGCGAACGACCTCAAATCATCAGTGGCAATGTGGTTATTCTGGTTTTTCCTGAACCCCGGTATGTGGTTACGATTAGGCGTCTCTTGTCATTGTTCACACATTGATTTGGCGTCGTTCTTGCAGATGATTATCCCAGTGATGGTTCGTCGTCCTGGGCAGCACTCACCACGCTGAGAGTGTATGCACTGGCTGCCCATAGGGTGAGTGCTTATCCGCACCAGGTGCGATACTGCGACTACAATACTAAACCTCTGTCAGTACAATCTCACCACGCCGTCGTGGCTCGAGTTTGCTCCCAAACAATGCCATGAGATACCAACCGCTGTTTCATACTATGGTACCTCCTACAAGCTCACTCCACCACCTCTGGCTACACCCGCTATCCTTTCTTTCCTCACCCTGGTCAATAAAATGTCGCAGGGATCTGAATGTGCAATTCCTCTTACGCCCTCGAACCCTACAGTCGTGCATAAAATCGATGAATGGCAATGTGAGTGGGAAAGGTGCATTAGTTTGGGAAATGGAACGCTAGATAGAATTTTGACGGACTCCTTCAAACCAGGAAGGTAAAATATTAGTTCATTCACATAAGTAATATCTCATTCTTTTCCCATTATAGCATTGAAGGTGTATGGGAAGGTCTTTTCACCGTTCGTCCAGGTTACTCTAGACATTCTTCGATCTACTAACAGATCAAACAGTATACAGAATTTACCGCGTACGCCGCTCTACTTGCAGGTGCATCACCCAACATCCTCCAGAAGAGCGTGGTTGTACGACATCAACAAACTTGGAAACTTCGAGAACACCATCTCTCAGTAGCAGACGCGTCGCGCTCTGATTCTGGCATTGGCCTGGACATGGATAATACCGAGCCGCTGCCTGCCGGCGATCCTCTGCGGTCGTATTTCCCGACAGGAACTATTTTAAAGGAGGATTGTGATGGTATTGAAGTACGGGAAGGGGAGAAGAAACCAGTTCTTCGATATCAGCGAGCCTCGCTTGGTAGCACTTCATGCGGTGGAGATGGCGAGGATAAGGGGAAATCTGCGGTATTAGATATTATCATCACAGGAGAGGTACGCGACACTTTCCTTTTGGCTATAAGCAACTGACTCAATAAACGTGGCTAGGGTCATTCAGCATGGGGGCAGTTTAACCTCGTCGGCCGTGTGCGGCCTTGTGATGGGTTTATCAGTTTATCAAAGGAATACGTACGTGCTGTCTTCCGTATTGAAAGCATATAGTTGACTCTATGTGGCTTACAGATTGATGGTGACAGAGGGAAGTGGCTGTACCGAGGATATCTCGTCGGAAATGCCAATGGAAACTTTGCTGGACGATGGAGAGATACAATGAGTGAAGTGAACAGCGCAGGTTATGAGGGCTGTTTTGCTATGAGTCGACGACGTTGAATGCTATGCTAAGTCTGTATTTTGTCTATTGTATCTGTTATGTTTTCCTGTACTTGGATATGGCCCGTTTTGATATCTGCTGTATGGTTGGAACGTTTTTGACTAGCGAGGTACGCGTCGCATTGACGGGCTGGCGCTTATATTTACTTTTGCTCACCGCTTCACGCTCCTCGCACTCGAACACACTGCTTTTTACACGCTCAAGGTTATTCCGCTCGGTCTCCATCATAAAAGCTCGACAACAGCTATCATGGGGACAAGTACTATACATCTAAGCACTGCATTTGGCTGTACGATGTCATCGATCATTGACCATTTCTGGGCGCATGATATCACTTGTTCCGTATATAAAGTACACCACATACCAGCTCAATCTTCTTCAATTCACCAATATTTTATTCAGGACTACAATGACTACTCCGGAAAACATCGCAGCAAATGCTCAATACCACACAGAACTGCTTACGTCGATAGCAGAACTGGATTATGTTCCGACAGCGCTCGAACAACAGATCGCATACGTCAGTGATCTGGAGTCGCAACTCACCCGGAGCGAGAAGCGTCTGCAGGAACTCTCGGAGAAGACGAAGAAAGAGAGAAAAGAGCATACTGCTCTGAGAGATTCTACGACTCGCAGACTAGCACATAAATTAACGGGAAGAAAGGAGAAGTTCGAGGCGAAGGAGAGTAAGGAAGAACGGTGTGTGTTAATTCATCTTATCAACCGCATTCTCTCAATCTCCATTCTGCTACCAGCGAGTATGTGGAGGCGTTGGAAAAAGAACTGACTGAGAGGGATAGCCAGGAGGCTCTCCGACAAATGCTGAACGAGGCACGGACGGTGGTGAGTAGCATGATCATTCTCTTTCGGGGACAAGTAGTTGACCTATCGCAGCTCTCCGATTTGAAAGCAAAAATTAAACGACATGAAACTCTCAAAAAGCAGCTCGCCGATCTATATAGTCAAGTATTTGACGGACCTTCTGAAAGTGCGTAAAATTTCAATGTCGTTCTTACTGTAATCACTCCTGATCCGTGGCACATAGCATATCCAGAAGATGATCGAATGGAGTATGAGCTCGAGGAAGCTCACCGGCGACATGATAAGATTCAGCGTACGCTGAATCAAGAGAGTCAAGCAGCGGAGATTCTAACTAAAGCTGTCCAATCAATGGGGGCATGTCAGAGTCGAATGCAGGAAGCTCTTGGCTATTCACGGTATGGTGAGCGCTCTGGTCACGATCGTATATGTGGACCTTGGACTTATCATCGATCGACAATCTAGATATGTGGGGAGGTGGTGGTATGAGTGATATGATGGAACGTAACGCGCTTCGGACTGCCCAAGCGCTTGCCTATCAATGTGAAGGCCTCGTCGACCAGGCGTGTCGTATTTCGCCGCAAGTGCAGCCCGTTGGCCGCGTGAATATCGCTCAAGGGTCTGTGTTATCTTCTACTCTTGTTCGAAAGCAGCACTAACCTTTCTGTGTCATCTAGATCCGTTATCAGCGACGTGTTCTTCGATAACGTTTTCACGGATATGGCATTTCATAGTAATAGTTTCTGTTTATTTTCTATCATTGATACTGATTCACATTCATATTCTAGACAAGATCAAAACATCTGCTGCTCAAGTGCTGTTAGCATACAATCGAGTACGTCATTTACTCATTACGTGCACGTTTGTATCCGCCACCAACACATACCCCACAGCTGAAAGCTGAGCGTGACGCTTGCAGTCGCCGAGCAGATGCTGCCGGCGCGCAACTTATGCATGTATCTAAGGATCTCGAAGCTCGCCGAAAAGAACTGTCCGATTTCAGACGAGCGACGTTCGAAAGCGTCGCAGCAACTATGAGCCCCCCTCTACCGGGGCGACCTCCCACTTATGAACAGGTCTGGCAAGAACCTGCGACACCTGCATCTACTGCTATACCTTCAGCCGCCAATGTCCCAATACCCAAGTCGCCACCGCCTCAGGTGTTTTCACCGCAGCCAGCTGAGTCCGGGGGTGGCACGGGACCATCAGGTTCTCCTTCAAATTGGAAATCTAGTATGTATCTGTCGTTTCTGTACAACATTTTTCTAACCCGAGCCCTTTTTCTTCTAGGAAATCCGTATGCTGCTGCTATGGCTGAACGGACACGATCACTGAGCCAAGAACTATAATTATAGGTTTCAAACACTAGGTTCTGCCTATTGACTAGTCAATGACCCAGGTCTATACTCGTGAGAGGCTTATGATTATATGTGTACTAATACATTTTTGTATCATTACGGGTTTCGTTTCTCATTATACCAATACACGATGATATCGCTTATCCAAAATACTGTCCTGCAGAAGTTTCTCTGGTATAGCCCAATCGCTTTCAAGACCATGAGCTCATCGGTTTTTGTTCACGATGCTTACTCGGCTGACGAATTACGGTGACTTAGAACTCTAACATGTTCGTGAGACCAATTACAAACTTGTTGCGCGACGTCAAGCCCGACTCTTAAGAATGCCCTGACCGGAATGGCGGTTTCAACGGAGCCAATGTCCAACCGCGATTTCAACGGAAATTGCGGACGAATATGAAGCGCAAAGGCAGGTGTGTCCCACATCATTGGCGATTGGGCTTGGGATCGAGGATAGGGGAGATATATTTCCTTATTCACCCAGATTCATCCTTGAAATCCCTGCAAAGAACGTGTTCATGAGATAGATGAAGCGGTCTCATGATAATATCAATCTTTAATATACCGTACAGGTACTTCACAAAGATGACCAGCAAAGCTCGTTACCCAGGTTGTCATTGACACGCGCCTCAAAGGGTAACTCTCGGGAAGGGTAGATCGAACGGCGAAGTCTGTCGAAGCTAAGTAAAGCTTCAACTACTCCCCAGACGCGCCAGGTTGTCGGATAATCACCAGGGGAAATCACGTATGACCCGGAAGCATAGTATCAGATTGGGAGGATGATGATCGTCGATGAGCGCCTCCATGGGGAAACAAATAGGCCAAAAATCCCTCGAGGCCATGTAAGGAAGAATTACCACCGAAACAAAGAAGATGCTGGTTTTCCGATGCGGATCGCGATTAAGCACCTTGGAGATGGTTTAGTGGAATCGGGCGAACGGGCCCGGGAGGTGCTCACTGTTGGGGAATCAAATGTGATCATCGTTATTTCTGAATGAAGAGATCGGGTGCTTGGACTGGTCAGATATGTCGTAAGTCTTGTACAACCTCCGGAATAACCTGAATAGCGGTCCGGTTGTGTTGCAGGAAGGGATTAATAGGAAGCATGCTTCATGATTGCGTTGATTAAGCTATCCGAATTGTTAGGATAGGTAAGATGGGGCATCAGCGCCCTCAGGTGCTGTAGTTTATTATTAGAACATTACTTCCGGGAGAGCTGAAACTTCAACTCAGCGAGCGGGATGACATATAAAAGTGACAGCATGTAATACGCATTCATCCTAAATATACACATTTATTCTTCGCTCGAGTGCCGTACTTCTAGGATGTGACGATTGCCAATTTATCCCGCACAATTCATCTTTACCTTCCCGGAGTGGAATAGAAAATGGTAGATGGGCATGAATCAGAGGCCAAGAAAGACGCTACAGTACTCGGGCGTTGTATTGTCTCGGGAACTCATGGCCGAGGCCTAATTTCTCCTCTACAGGAAGTATCGTAAATAAATGATCCACGTTCTTGACGGATGACTCGTCCACGTACAGTTCATAACCTTTATTCTCCAACAAGACACACATTACATCTGCTGATGGATTGTATGAATAGTGGAGAGTTCCTGGAGGTGAAGCTTATGAGCATGATGGGTTTCCATTTTATTCTCCGTGGGGATGGGTCCAGGCGAATTATCGTCTCCTTGTTCGCGGAATAATCATATACACAGTAATGAGAGGGATATCTGGTCTCTGGCGATCGCGGGAATAGGCAATAAGGTACATAATTTGGTAAACACCCGCGGAGCTACATACGCCGCTAATTGTGATATTATTGGAAGTGGAATGGTTTTTATCTGCAATGCACACCTTTTATTTATTTAAAAATGCGACCGGAATTGGCCTCAGGATGGGCAGCGTAGCTTTAAAATACAGAGGATTAATATCTGAGCACATATCACGATGTTAGACGGAGTGACTTAGGGCATTTCCCCTCAGACACCATTTCATACCCTGAATCCCATTTCGAGAGATAAGACGAAAATATTTTGCGGCGAAGTAAGCTAGTCAAGGCACAACCGAAAGTCCGCCGAGTCATGGTTCCCCAAGTACTGGACTTCTGCACGACTCCTGCTAGCCCTTGTGGTTTTGATTCTTTCAGGTTTGAATTCGATGGTCGGCCATTTAACGGTTTCAAACTGGTCGCAGGAGGCTATATTTATCATGGCTCGTGTTCTTTTACTAGTCGGAGGTGACAAATCTTTCCAAATAGTGCTTGTGGAGTCTGGAAGAGCTGATGAAACTAGTGGTGTGGAGTAGGCTTTACCCTACAGTTTTCTCCGTTGGTTCAAAAATCGAGGTTAGCCTTAGGATAATTAGTGAAGGGAAGATTTCCAAGATATGTTCTGTCGTCTGTGCTGGCAATAGTGCAACAGGTTCCACTCAAACACGACCCTTCCCAGCCTGAGTGTGATGACAGACGGCACGAGTGGGGGGAATTTGGATCGTGATCAATGGAAATAAGTGGGTTGACTGTGAAAACCCCGTGGTTCGAGTAAATTTCAATGCGTATCGGTGATCCCTCGTGGCGGTGAACATGCATCTCGATAATGGACGGTGGCAGATAGCCTATTATGTTAACTGTCCAAAGGAGGAAGCAACTCCGAAGAATTGATTGCTGACAAGCATCAGGAGGAGCGGATCGTAAAATGTTGATGAATTCACCGGAGCACGATGAAGGGAAACTCTAAGGCCGTCTGAGATCTGGGAAGATCGTGAACATGAGTTGAGATAACATAACGAGCTCGGAAATATCCTGGTGCTGAGCTCCAAGCTAACTGGTGTTCTGGAGGGATACCATCATGGCTGTCGTGAATCTTGAGGACATTTTGGACAAGAAGCTGTCACGGCGTGCATCACGATGTCCAACAAGTTGCAGATTGTTCCAGGTATTGGCTTCCTAACAGGTCCGGAAGACCAACAGCCATCCAAAGAATTTGATCAAAGTACGCAATTGACGGTAATTTGAGCTCATGATATTGCGAGGAGGTATTTGGTGTTATAAGATAGCCTCGACTTTAGCCATTATAATGGTTAGTGAGATCAAGTTAGACGTGCTTGTGCTCCTATTTTCTCGTTTTGTACCTTTCCTGTGGGATAAGCTTTTGCTTGTACCTCCAAGAAGACTGGGTTCAAAAATGTAGTCATAGGCCACCCAACATAATTCTGACTCAGGATGTTTAAATACCAGGCAATGCTCTTGCACCTCTCCCGGTATGACCAGAACAACAAGTCGTCGAGCACTGGTAAAGTCGAAGTAACAAAACTGCACAATTGTGAGGTCTGAAGTAAATTGTGGATCAGAGAGGTATCATGTATGAAGTCGGAAGATGAGCATCAACTTGAGGAGCCTGGAGCTAGAAGCCGGCTTCAGGGCCGATATTTCATTTCCACGTGATCAACGCTGGCAAAAAATTGGTTCCCGCGTTGTCTCCGTTACTCGCGCTCGCGTCCTCGTCGTCGTCCACGTCGTGCTCACTGTCTTGTAAATATTCACCGTTTTTTTACAGGATTTAAATGGCATTTAAAAACACTCTCTCCATCGGGCTCAGAATGGGATCTGTTAGGTTGGTTGGAAGAAGGCAAGCGTAAAATATCTAATGATTAGGCTGTTCCAACTGACGAATTGAATGAATACAGAACACCTATATGCCGCTATAATGCGCGCCCATTTTCTTCATTACTTTCTCCAGTGGTATGATAATCTATTAGATTGGACGAAACAAAGCTTATAAAATTTATGATGATAGCACCCTACGGTGCGGAATAGCACACTACGGCTCCTGGTCGTGATGCGTGGTATTTCGAACGACTCTACTTCATCAATACCCTCAACCTCTGAACTCACCGACCCCGCTGTCTCTTCCAACGCCCTCTCATCAACCTCCGACCTCGCGAATACTGCAGGCTCCGCCATTGCACCACTTCAGCATGGCGATATGGCCTCCTTAGGCCTCACAGGCTGGACACCAGCAGGTATCATCCGTTGGTCCTTCGAACTCATCAACGTTACCACCCACCTGCCATGGTTTCACACCATCGTCCTGGGTTGCGCATTCTGGAAGCTCGTCACGCTACCCTTGAACGTTATTGGCTTGCGTAACTCGATGCGCATGCTACCTATCCAAGCGGAAGTTCAAAAGATCCAAGGAGTCGTGGCTGAGGCGCGAAAGACGGGGGATATTGCTTTGATGCAGAAGCAGAGCGCGGCGATGAAGGAATTGTATGCTAAGGCTGGCGTGTCAGGCTTTGGCATGATGGCACCGTTGTTGCAGCTCCCGGTAACACTGGGTCTGTTCTTTGGTGTGAGGAAAATGTGTGAACTGCCTTTGGCGCAGTTGGCATGGAGTGGATTCGAATATCTGCCCAATCTCACTGAGCCAAGTTGGGCAATCGCAGCAATCTTCACAGCTGCTGTGAACTTGCAGATCCATGTAGGTATTTCTGTCAAAAAATTCCTTTTCCTAGCTAATATTTCTTAACTCCTAGATCGGAAAATACGAACTCAACTTACGCGACCGCCCAAGCTCAGGGCATTTGATGAATCTTATTCACGCAATGTCCACAATGGGTTTCTTCGTGGCTGGATTCTGGCCGTCGGGGCTCGTTCTCGCGCTTACCACCACCTCCCTCTTCACTTCTGTACAATCCCTTCTTCTTCGCATCCCAGCTGTGAGGAGACTATTTGCAATCCCTTCATTGACCAAGGAAGAGCGCGGGCGCCCACCTACGCCTTTTGAATCAATCAAGTACGCAAAGGACATGGTTGAGGACACGAAGCGGCTGAACGGGCTGTAAGCCTGTTAGATGTTGTTTTATTTATGCAGGATGGATGGAGAGACGGGTTTAACACGCAAACTTTACGAGCACGTACGAAAAGTACGCTAATTATCTCATAATAAACCCTCACTCATTGGAATCTTTGGATTGATATTCCTGCACAAGTCCAGATTGAAAGAGAAATAAACAAAATACTATATGTACGTACACAAACTAGAGTAAGTATGCAAGGGATAATCCATCTAATACCACCTCCTAACTAACAAACCGTCAGCGGTCCATCCTGTGTGCTAGAATCTTCCACATCACCTCCCCTCCCCACCCACACTCGGACTTCTAAGTATGGGGCTCGCCAACCCCCGTTCTGTCCGGCTCGCATCTCTCACATCCTGCGTTCGGCTCCCCACAGGCCCCAGCCCAAGTTCGAGCTCCTGCCCCTCTTCATCCTCGCTCTCCCCGGGACTCGCCACGAGGATTCCCGACGTCCGACGCTCCGCGCGCCGAGCATGGAACGTTCGACTCGCAGTTGCATTCGAGAAAAGGGGCAGTAAATACCGCTCGTCGAGTGCCTGGAACCACTTCCCCTCCTCCCCGATCGAGGCCGTCGACGAGGTCGGTGTGTTTGGTTTCGGGGGGTGGGAAGGGCTCATCGGCTCTTGGTGACTGGAACTGGAATGCACATTGGGGCTCGAGGCAGTGCGGGATATTGAGTTCGTGGGACCGTGATTACGGGTGTCTTGGGCGGTTGGTGCGAGGGGGAGAACTTCACCATCTGAGTCGTAAGAGTCAGAGGAAGCGGCTGAGAAGATCGCACCCGTGGGTGAATCCCTCTGTCGTGTGTTCTGGGAAGTCGAATGGTGGTTATAACTACTTGGATTGGGATTGCCGTAGTGTGTACCAATCCGCCTTGGACCCCTGGAGAACCGATTGGGTGGGATCGCACTGCTCTCGTCATCGTCATACCTCCTCCAGCGTCCTCCACTTCCATTCCTGCTACTTCTACGAGTCCACGCAGCAGACCCAATCCCCACTCCCTCATCATCACTGCTTCCTCCTTCGTCATCTTCGACTCCGGTCTTGATTCCAAGCACTTCTAGCATCCGCGCCGTCGTTCCTCCGAAGATCAAAACCGTCAACACCACGACAATGAGGACAGTCGTCCTCATGACCTGTGCATTGGGACCCTTGAAGCCTGCAGCGAGTGCCACGCCGACTGCACCCCTCAACCCCGCCCAGAATAGCATCATTTGGTACGAATGAGGGAGCTCTTCTGTTCGTTGGCCCTTGGCATGCCTGTGCACAAAGTTGATTGCCTCTGAGAGGGGGAACACCGCTGCATAACGCGTGAACACGACCGCAACAGTAGTGATGATGATGAATACTGGCTTGACATATGAAGTGACGGGTTCGCTGACAGGCGCGCTCGTGAACAAACTCAGCCCAAGATAGATGAATATGAAATTCTCAGAAAGCTGAGCGAGTGTTGAGAAGAGGTATTTGCTTGCTCTCTGTGTGCGCCGCGACATGGTATGGTATGCGTAGTGCTTCATCGTGATTCCGCAAAACAGGAGTGAGACGATCCCAGACATGTGCAGTCCGTTGGAGAAGAAGTAGCAGGTATAGGCAGTGAGTGCGACAAGGCATGACTCGAGGGAGGGGTATAGGGCAAGGGAGGAGTGTTTAAGGACGAGAGAGATGGCGAGGCCGAATGCTACTCCTAGGGCCATGGAGACGGAGAAGGACAGCAGGAAGATCCCAATTCCGTGGAAGATGGAAGATAGGTAGACTTCAGTGCCGTGAAAGTGGGAGAGGGTCCTACGAGGGTTTACTTTCAGCCTTGTTGTTTCATTATAACATATGAAAATGATACATACTCGTACATGACGATACTGACAGCATCGTTAAGCAAGCTCTCGCCGAAAATGACAGTATAAAGCTTCGGGTCGACTTTGTACTGATTAAAGATGGCAAGGATAGTGACCGGATCTGTAGCAGAGAGTGTAGAGCCGAATGTCAAGCATTCCAGGAGCGTGAACTCGAGATGTTCGAGACCGAGGAAGGAGTAGATGTAGACAAGGATGCTGTTGTCATCTATTAGCAGGGATTGAAATAAGACAGTCCAAGAGGACTCACCCAACGCCCACAGCGGATATGAACGTTCCAAAGAAGGCGAAGGTGAGAATGGAACCAAAGTTGCGGAAGAAGTTTTCCTGTGAGTGAACGTTGGCACTGGTACTCAGATAAGTCGTGAAGGTACGGACGCACCTGCTTCAACTCGTATCCTGAGTTGAGAATAATGGGAGGAAGGAGTAGATTGAAGAATAGAGTGTGTTTAAATGTCTAAACGAAAAGTAGAACAATGAGCTAGATATTCACGAATAATACGATGAATGGACGATGCGAGAGGTCCTAGGAAGCGTCAACAAGCCCGGAATGTAGAACAACATGGTAGTCCATCACAACGGACAAGTGTAAGGAAATTTTAGGTTCAAATAATGGCTAATAATCAGACACCAAGCGCGACTAAAGAAGCCAGCTCGATTCCGAAGCGCGGATACACTAAACCCAAGATTCAAGCCCAATGAACGACGCGTCCTGAATCTTGCACGGCCCACTTCACTCAGACACTCCAAAGGAAAGCTACTCACCAGCATATCCCTAATAATGCTCCCGGGTGCAATCCTAACAATGAGCCCAACCGCCATGCCCGCGAATATACTGACGAGCGTCTCATGTACTGCGCGGATCTTTTTGATTTGCAGGTAATACGAGGTCCACAGAGAGAGGATCAGCAGAACACAGACAAGGAAGAGCGACCAGGAGGAGTAGTACTCCTCTTCGTCCGGGAGAGGGATAGCTGTCGCCGACGCTGCGGCTGCAAGGATGTCACCAGCTGGTGTAGGGAGGGATAAGTGGAGAGGCATGCTGACTGTCTGCCGGGCAGCAAGTAGAGAAAGGGAGACAGCGGATAAGGGGTCCTAAACGCGAGCAGGCCGTCGTGGAGGATGTGAATAACGGTGATGGCGACGAGCAAGAGGCTGCGTGCGCTGCTGTTGGCGATGAGCTCGGTGTCACAGATTCACGCAAGCTGACCGTTCTCGAATTGGGGACATATGTGCATTACGTAATGCGCTAAATTTAGCTGTGCCAACGCGTCTATATACCCTCAACGATTTCGAGCACATTTGGCGAAGATAAGAATCTCTTTCAATTCTTTGGTATTAGTCTAACTACACAACACGCAATATCACATAAAATAAATATTTCAAGTTACCGTCTCTGAAGGTGTGCTTTCCTCTCGCTAGGTTTAGTGACCTTCCTGCTGTTGGACGAGAATGTCTTATTGAAGTTACGCCAAAGCGTCGCAACAAAGCCCTTCTGAGAAGAATGACGTTTTGCTTTGGAGCCAATAACGGCGTTCTTGACAGCCTTCATCGTATCCAATGGGCTTGGTCCAACCGTCATCGACTTCGGCAAGGTTGGGATGTCCAGGCGGGCGCGTATAGCCGGGAGACGGAGGACCCAAGTCTGTACCGCAGCGAGTAGAGCGGTGACGGTAATACCAAGTGTGAGACCCTGAAGAAGAGATGTGTTAAAAGGCATAGAAAGTGATAAACACTACCTACCGATGGCCAGTACATAGAATACCAGCCTCCCAAGAGAGATAAGAGGGGCATGGCGTTCATGAAGTGAGCAGCAAATGGTCGATCGCGTACGTTCTGGTCGCCTCTGCTTGCCTAGAATGACGCTGTCAGCTACGTCTATAGTGAAAGTGCAAGTAACCTACCCATATTTGTGCATTCACTGCAACAGTGAACAGTACACTCAATGCTAACGGCGTCGTCTGCGTAAGATCTGGCAAAAAGCTAACCCCACTATTCGTCCATTGCGCCAACGGCAGATCACCCATCTTCTTCAACCCAAAGAAGAGACCAAGCGTAATAGGCAGTTGCACCAAGGGCAGCAGCCCAGCCAACGGATTAATCCCCGCTTTGTCATTCAACGCCTTGATCTTGATATTGATGCGCTGCATCTCCAATTTACTGAAATCCTTCTTCGAACGCAGCGCCTTCATCTCGTCCTGCAGCGGCTGGAGCTCCTTTTGGATGAAATTCATACGTGTCGTTGTTTTCAACGCGATGATGTTTATTGGGAGAATGATGAGCTTCCAGAAGGCCGTTCCAAGGACGATGGTGTGGAACCACGGGAGGTGAGTGGAGACGTTGATGATTTCAAGAGTCCAGCGGATAATTCCTGCTGGTGTCCATGATGTGAGCCCGAGAGCACCTAGGTCGCCATAGTGTAGTTGGGGGATAGAGGAAGCGGGGGTAGCGATGGAGGTAACAATATCAGAAACGGGTGTTACGTCGGCCATTTCTGCTGGTATTGATGGGGCTGCTGGTGTAGATGCTGAGGCTTCGACTGGGGGTGTTGCCGCGTCGACCGGGGGGGTTGGAGGTATTGTTAGCGCTTCGGGGGTAGACTTACTTGAAATACTACGCGTCAAAAGTAACAACCGAAGTGTGTTATTCCTGGGCTGTGACGCCGATGCCTGCCGACCATAAGTTCACCGTAAATCGCGCAGGACGGAGTCAAAGACAGTCTGTACACACCACTGAAGCGATTAATGAGGAAAAAGAGCGTGAATTATAACAGCATATAGGTGCCCTATATTCCATTCATCCAGATATAAGTCCATAGGCTAACATGAAGCAGAACCAGAACGCACCTCCGTCCTATTATCCTCCTGGATCCCGCTCTCAGCCCCACGGAAAGTGTGCTGGAAAAAGCCATTTTTAATCCTGATCAGCACCGGTACCGTGGTGGTAGTTGGTTCAGGAGAGATGAATGCCTTCGCCGCTGAGATGACGGTGAACGCGAGCAAGTGACAACCTGACCAAATTTCGTCTAAAATCGGTCACGTGAGACTGCTTGGAATGCCGCGCCGGAGCCCGGCGCGCGTCACTTGCTTTCAACTACCATGCTTCGACGCCTTAAAAGGACGCCTGCTACTTCTATACTAGACGTCAAATTGAATTCAGCTAGCTGAAGGCCAGCAGTGAGCGCTATCCATCCTTGTCTTCATTTTATTCCGGTTTCTGAATATTTTTCTGCAACATGTTCAACGACTCTCACCATTTTTCCATCAGCGGTGGCACATTTTCGAACATCCAGGTGGATACTACTGCTGATAAGTCTGCTAAAAGTGAGTCAAATGGTGATATGGCTCGAAAATCGGTTTTGCTAATAGTGACGAATCACGAATACTTACGTATACTTCAGCAGGCGACAGCACCTGGAGCGAGTCACGACGCTGCTGAGCGATATCCGCCACCTAAAT
>JASFCW010000070.1:0-22145 GCA_036936985.1 Crucibulum cyathiforme
TTGTGAACGTCAGTCATTACCACTTCAGTTGTCGCCTGGCCGGAGCGAGGCTACTCAGCACGAACTCGGACGATGTCTGTCGGGTTCCATAGAATGAAAATCCAACTTATTATGACTACGAATATTACAAATAGTGAAGACGTATAATACAACTCTGGTCGTCAAAACCACCTCAATTCTTCTCGAATCCCTTCGCCCACTCCTTTATGGACATCCATGTCTTCCTCAGTACCTTTTTATCCCACCAAAACTCACTCATCATTAACACATCATGGCACGCATCCTGTGTCCACTCCGCCGTGACATCCACTCCATCCTCCTGCATCGCCGTAATCAAACTCCTCACCTCCCTCACCAGCCGTTCCGCATCCCCGCACACCACCAGCGTCCGCGGGAACTCGCCAAACAGCTTCGGGAACTTGCACGTGCGGTGGTACGGGCTGTCTTCGTCCAGCTCTTTGCGCGGGTCAAGCGTCTCAGGCAGGCGCGCGTGGCCCATGCCCGTGCTCAAGAGGCGAAGAAGCGAGCGCCTGAAGGCTTGCTCGTGTTGCTCGTCTGGATCCTGCTTGACTTCGTGCCCCCAGCGCTTGAGGCACACTGGTGAGCATGGGGAGACATATTCGGAGTGAGCGATCACCATGAGCCGTTTTTCCTCTTCGGGAGTGGCTGGCCCATCTTGGTATTTAAACCCGAGGAACGTACGCTGTAAGAGGGCACGGGGCTCGGGTGTGTCGACGAGGTAGTCGGAATGTTCGTTTGGGCGTGGGATGTAAGAGGAGAGGGTTTCCGGGAGGGCGTGCGAAGTGTCGCAGGATGGCTGTAAGATTATTAGTACAGGTATGCGATGGGAGAGTAAGAGACTCACAGAAAGTAGTAAAAGACCGTGTGGAAGAGGTAGATTACCTTCGTCACGCAGCCAGCGAGAGAGTGCGAGCACTAGATTGCCACCTGAACTGTCGCCAATGAGGATGATCTTACACTTTTTGTGGCGGACATTGTAGTTGTTCACTACATGGGCGTAGACTGCAGCTGCGTCTTGAACAACAGCCGGGAAAGGTGCGACTTGTAGGAGACGGTATTCGACAGAATACACCTCATGTAGAATTTTGTTCTACGCCAAGGATCAGCAGCTGCACCTATCATGAGAGAGAGATCACCCACCTTAATCAACCCTCTCGGGATATTTGACGTCCCCGAGTTCTCATGTGCCGACATATGGCAATAGCCTCCACCATGCATGAAGATTCCTACCAGTGGCACGTCCGGCGCCTCAGCCTCCAAATCCAACGAGGTCCCACTCGTCAAATTCTTCGTATCAGAATCAACCTTCATATCTGTCCTCGCCCTCTTCACCAGCCTAGGCACCTCTTTCGGCCACACATAGCACCCCACCTTCGTGAATGGCACGCCGTCATTCACGATTCCCGTACGCAGGTTCTCTGGTAGCGGGTCCACCCACTCGAATCTTGTCTCCTTGAGCGAGCCTTCAGGCGGCGCAGTGGTAGGATCCCGCGTGCCCCAGGTGACACCAGCTACTTCGGTGACCTTGTAGATGCGTCGGGTGAAGTTGACGTTGATAATCTGGCGGATGTTCCACGACGCTCGGGGGCGGTAACGGCGAGGTATGATGAGATAGTATGTAGCCCAGATGGGGCACATAAGTAGAGTGGTAAAAAGCCGCTGCCAGACGTAGTACGACTTCCATGGTTCCTTTGCGTATGGGAGGTGATCGTAGTGCGGGTACGGGGGATTCTTGTCGTAGATTGGCATTGTAAATTCGATATTGCGACGTTGATGTTATGGTATTTCAGGATATGTTGTGGTTCTAGACGACGGTTCAAGTGAAAGTCGAGAGGAAGTGGGCTTTGGGAATAAGTAGGGATGTGCTCCAAATCTTGACGTCACAGTTTAGCGTTCAACGCGTAAATTTTGGAGATGGTTGAGGTTTGTAGGGTAACAGAGAGGTTTAGAAGATACATGGGGGTCTCCAGGAGTCTCCTGTAGAGTACCGGTGGTAGATGAGCCCAGTAGGATTTCACGGCGCACATTGGCAGGGAGATTAAGTACTAGTGAGCATTGAGTGAGCATGCAACATGGAGACAAACATCGCAGCCGCGACGGTCGGCCCGGAGTACAGCTGGGCATATTTCGAGTGAACTGGTGTATTGCTAATTTTCCCCTTCTTATACTTAAAGCTAACCCCACCACTTCCTCATTCACACATCTAAAAAGAGCCAGCGACACCAACCAGTTGATCAGACGAATGTTCCTCTGCTCTCCGGCAAAACTACCGGAACGCCTATCTCCTCACTTCCATTAGTAATTTCGCCCGTCCTCGACTACGAAAATTTCAATGGCATCGCTATAGTTGACGAAGGACCCCACAGCCCGACACAAGTGCCGTCTCCTTCAGTAAGGGTTACACGAACACATGCGTCATGCAAACATCGAGCAGAGCTTCGTGTTTGCTACCATTCGACGCGCCTTTCTTCCTACTTTTCCCTCCTCGGTCTTCTATCCTGCCAACGCACCAACAGACTAGGAATTGCCTTTGCCCACACCATAATCCAAATCCTTAAAAACGTGGCCCACTCGCACTCGCCGCCCTCTCTCCCACCTCCGGCTACTCCATGTGTACCTCATCTCCACGCTCACGTCCTCACATGCCGCCCTCTTCCAGACCATCTCTGCGATACCAGATGTCGGAGCAAGTATCGGTGTTTCGTGATGGCTCCCTTCCTCGAAGCAGCATGTACCTCAATAGACGGACGCAAACGGGTAAACGGAACGAGAGAGTTAGACAATACATGCACCCAAAAATGTTCAAATTGTTCACAGAACAGAACGGCATCGTCGTCCGCTTTCGCAGGAACCGGCGGTTCTTCCGCTTCACCCCCAGCACGGAGGAGAATAAGACTATTACAACGATATTAGAGCCGATACTGGAGGCAATGTGAGTGGGAGTCGAGAGGGGATATAGACAGATTGTAATAAGTACCCAAAGATCCACTAAGATGGAAGAGAGCTTCCAATATATTTTCTAAGTGCTTGATCTAGAACTAAATGAATAAATAGACTGAGCGTGGATAATCTGTGTATACAACGACGAAAAAAGGATAGCAGGTCACATCAATTGAGGTAAACTTCGCCGTTAAGTCGGTTTAATGGGAAGGACGGCCACCGGCCCAAGTCACAATCGATCTCGGCAACTTCCATACACAGCACCTTCTTGGACATGTTTTGTCGATGCCCTCTGCCCTCCGCCCTTGCTCCTTACTCTCGTCTAGTCCTCAAACACAACTAGCTCCCACTCAACAGAACGAACACAATGGCCAATATTTTTCAAGATGCTTCTCATGTATCAGTCAATAACAGTACCCTCAATGCTGTTGCTGGTAACATGGTAAGCAGTTACATACCTTTGACAATAAACTACCTCACATGCATAATTTGTCAGAATGTTTATCCACCACCCCTGCAGCGTGAAAAACCCAAGCTTGTTTCAAGGCCTTGTTCCAGTGCTCTCTTCACAGGACAGCAAGACTACCTTGACAAGTTGAAGCAGTATTTTATTACTCGGAATGGAAAAGGTATTGCACCTCGGCACTCCTATCTTATTTACGGTCTGGGTGGGATGGGAAAGACCCAGATTGCTTTGAAATTTGTGGAAGATGTGTTTGGCTAGTATGTCATGATTCATTTAGCTAAAATACAATTTACTCAAAACTCCTTGCTATTCTCAGGTATGAACATGTGTTTTGGGTTGATGCCACTAATGAAGACACCATCTCTACCAGCTTAAAAGGCATTTCCTCCATTCCAGATGCTAAAAAAGCTGATGTGGAAGGAAACCCTGAAGCAGTTCTCTATTGGATAGCTTCTCTGTCAAAGGAATGGCTTTTGATTTTTGATAATGCAGATGGAGAGCCTGCAATGGTTGAAAAATATCTGCCTTCAAATAATACAGGAGACATTCTCATTACCAGCAGGAACCCTAACATGAGGTCTCTTACTAGTAACAAGAATTCAATTGAACCGAATGGAATGGATATGGAAGATGCTATTGCTCTGCTTTTGAAAAGATCTAACTTGGAGGAGGAAGAAGAAATAACAGAATCCATTCAAGAAGCTTCTAAAGAAACAGTTACAGCACTGTTTTGTCTTCCTCTTGCTGTTGATCAAGCAGGGGCCTTTATTACATCTGGCCTCTGCAGCATATATGAGTTTCTTAAGCTTTATGCAGAAAAAAGAAAGGAACTTATGGATCATCCATCTTTCAGAGGTGCTTCTAAATATGAGCAAACTGTATATGGAACTTGGGAGCTTTCATATGAAAAGATTGAATCTAGGGCAGTGGATCTATCAAAGCCAAGGGATGCTCAAGCTGCTCAAACAGCTATTTTGATCCATCAAACTATGGCATATTTCCATCATGAAAATATTATGGAAGATATTTTCTTGAGAGCTACTGAGAAATATATTGCAACAGATCAGAAAAGGATGGCCAGTGAGCTTCCATTAGCTATATTGGTTTTAGATGAAAAACAGTTGCACATAACTGAAGGCAAATGAGATAAATTGATATTTCGAACTGGTATCCAAATTTTGGTGTCATTCTCCTTTGATTAAAAAAGAATCATTGAATGCTATATATCATATGCATCCGATGGTGCATGCATGGTGTAAAGACAGAATGACTAAATGTGAGAGAGAAAAGATCTCTTTCTTGGCAATGTTCTTGCTTGGATACTCTGCGACACAGTCTAATGGTATATCAGACTATATATTTCATCATGCACTTGTCACACATATCAAGATGAACCAATTGTATTGTGCTGACATACCCAAGACAAACACATATTATGATGATATATATAATCATTTTGCTTATGTTTTTGATCAGAATGAAAATTGGACTGAGGCAGAGAAATTGCAAGTTGAAGTAATGGAGCAAAGACAGAAACTGCTAGTTCCAACTCATCCAGATACATTAAGAAGCATGGCAAATCTGGCTTCAACATACATGAAACAAGGAAGATGGATTGAGGCAGAGAAATTGCAAGTTGAAGTAATAATGCAGCAGTTGCAAGGTCCAGCTCATCCAGATACAATAACAAATATAGGAAACCTGGCTTCAACATACTGGAGTCTAGGAGAATGGACTGAGGCAGAAAAATTGGAAGTTGAAATAGTACAGAGAACACAGAAGCTGCTAGGCTTAGCTCATCCATTTACATTAAGAATCATAGGAAATCTGGCTTCAACATACTCAGATCAAGGGAAGTGGACTGAGGCAGAGAAATTGGAAGTTGATGTACTGGAGAGAACACAGAAGTTGCTGGGTCCAGCTCATCCAGATACATTAAGATGCATGGGAAATCTGGCTACAACATACATGCATCAAGGAAAATGGACTGAGGCAGAGAAGTTGCAAGTTGAAGTAATAAAGAAAAGACAGAAGCTGCTAGGTCCAGCTCATCCAGATACATTAAGAAGTATGGGAAATTTGGCTTCAACATATATGAATCAAGGAAAATTGACTGAGGCAGAGAAGTTGCAAGTTGAAGTAATGGATAAAAGACAGCAGTTGATAGGCCCAGCTCATCCAGATTCATTAATAAGCATGGGAAATTTGGCTTCAATATATATGAATCAAAGGAAGTTGACTGAAGCACAGAAATTGCAAGTTGAAGTAATGGAGAAGAGACACCAGCTGCTAGGCCTAGCTCATCCAGATACATTAATAAGCATGGCAAATCTGGCTTCAATATACACAGATCAAGGAAAGTGGACTGAGGCAGAGAAATTGCAAGTTAAAGTAATGGAAAAAAGACAGGAGCTACTAGGTCCAGCTCATCCAGATACATTAACAAGCATGGCAGATCTGGCCTCAATATACATGCAACAAGGGAAATGGATCAAGGCAGAGAAATTGCAAGTTGAAGAAATGGAGAAAACAAAGAAGCTGCTAGGTCCAGATCATTCAGATACATTAATAAGCATGGGAAATTTGGCTTCAACATATATAAATCTAGGGAAATTGACCAAAGCAGAGCAATTACAGCTTGAAGTAATGGAGAAGATGCAGCAGTTTTTAGGTCCAGTCCATCCACATACATTAACAAACATGGGAAACCTGGCTTCAACATACATGTATCAAGGAAAATGGTCTGAGGCAGAGAAATTGCAAGTTAAAGTAATGGAGAAAACACAGGAGCTGCTAGGTCCAGCTCATCCAGATACATTAACAATCATGGCAAATCTAGCTATAACATATCAGAAAAAGGGCAAAATAGCTGAGGCAGAGATACTTTTAGTTAAAGTGTTCAGAAAAAGAAGAGAAACTTTAGGGTTGGATCATCCACATACACAACTCAGCATAAAAGATCTCAAATATGTTCAAAGGTCAAAAATGATATAAGAAATAATGTCTGGATCTGAATAAAGAAACATGTCAATCTCTGATTACATGCTTATTTTTATTCAACTATCTGGAGAACAGTCCTTTGTAAACATAATTGAATACATTAATACATGAGCTGTATGCCTTGGGTTTCAATGAGTGTTTATGACTTTAACCAATGATGCTTCATATATAAATACATAGTTTCTCTTCTGTGGCTGCCCAGTTCATACATTTTTTTTTACTGGATTACATATTCTGCTTTCTATTGATTTTTAAGCTACAGGTCCAAAATACTTTAATTTAAACTTATACAGTGAATGTGTTGAGATGGAGAACTCAGGATAAGTCAAGGTAAAGACTAAGTTGGTATTCAACTGAAGTATCTAAATTTTTATGCTAAGTGATAGTAAGATAAGACAGAGAATTCTGGGTGAGACAAGGCAGTGAATTCAGTTTCATGTATGGAAATGTGAATGATATAGACAGAGTTGACATGATATGGAAGTTAGATGAGGTTAGAAGTTTTACATAAGTTGAAACATAGGGGGGAAAGTAAGCTTGAAATAAGTGGTTTGATAATATGAATAGTGATAGGCACAGGTAACCCAGGAGTTGCAGTAGGCTTACCCATACCTCTACCTGCCATGGTCATACCCAGTCCATTAGGTACAGATTATGGTGAGTAAATTATGGTTGGTTTGAAGCCAAGCTTGAGCCTACATGGGCATTGCCAACTTGTCAGGATAATTGTCATGAACTGTCTATTTTTGATTATTCTTTTAGTTTTACTTTCTAATTATTAAACAGTTTCTATAAAAATGATGACAAGAACAAACAACAGCTCATGTCTATAACATGAGGATAAAGCACAGTAGCAGTAGTTATTTCATTTCAATCTTATATTAGAAACATGCTTGTAACATGAACCGCAGTACGCAGCCGCAGTGCACAGTAGTTATATTACTTACACATGTTTCCCTCATTATTTGAACATGACTTAGTCGCACCATATGTGCATGGCCTCTTAGTATATATAGTAGTAGTAATATGTTCTTATTCTGTAGTCTTTAGCTGGTCATTTCTTACTGCCAATACTACTGGTCTCATACCTCCACTCCTCCTCCTTTCTAAGTTGATAGTTTGCGTATCGACCTCGGCACTCTCTGGTATAGAGTTGTGTTGACGTGCCTGACAATAATTATCACATGGCCCCTGCAGATGCAGACAAACCAGACTCAAATGAAGAAGAATTCACTGACTTGGATGACAAAAAAGAATCATGATGATCCTATGGAGGAACTGGAAGGTGTCAGGCAACAAATGCTCATATACCCAACATCCTCTCTGTCCTTCTGCTTGAACACCTTGGTGGTTATATGAACTTATATCCCTCTAAATAAGATCCATAATGATGAGTAAGTTTTTTTTTTTTCACCATTGAGACTACCATAGAACTAATGACAACTTTAAGATGTGACATTTGGGAGATTATCGAATATTTCTCTCCTAGGAATCCAGCAAGTTGATACAAGATACAGCAATATTCTCTATGCTCTGCAAACAGACAAATCATTGCCTGATATTGTGTGTCCACATCATAAGTTCATCCATAATCATTGTATTATCGATTTCGACTACACGCACAAAATCAACTACTCATCCATGGGTTTTATAATTGAGGTCCAAACGGTTTTGCGTTCGTCTTCTAGAGGGAATGAAGACCGGGCATATTATAGAGCCGTGGGATTATTAGGCGTCGGAGATGTTCCAAAGATATGCAGACATAAGTGTGCCTTTGTAAGGTCTTTAGTGAAGAATTTATCGTCTTCATGGACGAGAAGCTAATGTATAGACACTAGCTACTAAGACACATATGCCACGGTTTCAGCTCTCTGAAACCAGCTTCCACAGGCTCTGCCTGAGCCCTAGCTTTTGCTCAAATATGGAATGAACTATTCATAGATATAAGTGGCTCTCTGGAGGTGAGGATGACCTGCAGTAATCACACTGTAAGCTTAAAGTACAGGATTGCTTTGGCACATGCAGGCTTACTGACAACGACAAGGGATTTGGATGAGTCTTGGGTGGGAGATACTCGTAGCTGATGGCCCGGAGTCGTTCTCGTGTAATTACTAAACGTAGATGTAAATACAATTAAGTTTTTTTGAGGTAGTTAGAGATGAGAGGGTCAAGGTACTCGCGGATATAGATGAGAGGAGATGAGAGTAGGACATGAATGAGAGACATTTGGTTGGTACGTGGGTGGGAGAAGGGAAGTTCGTTATGTGGGATGCTGTTGGGGAAACTAGGGAGGTCGGGGAAAGGGGGCGATTTTAGATCGTTGCCGTGGTTGGAAGAGGTGGTGGAGAAGTACACGGAAGTAGGTGTTATAATGGTCGGTGTCGTGTCTGTGCTTGCGGGAACGGTATTTGTCGAAGTGGTAATAGTTGACTTGGGGCTGACAGTGCTTAAAACCACATGCGCACTACTCGGGCTCTTGTGCTTGAGCGCAACTCTCAAACGGACTCGTGAACCCACTTCCACCTCCTCCCATAGCCAATCCCCTACTAAATAAAGGCGAATTAGACAAATTAGACAGATTCGCTGGAGCGACAACAGGCTCAGCCACCTCCCCGGGCCCGGTGCCGTCAGGGTCATCCATACTAGTGAGGATAGCAGCAGCGCTGT
The DNA here is from genome assembly GCA_036936985.1 of Crucibulum cyathiforme. Lineage (NCBI taxonomy): Eukaryota > Fungi > Basidiomycota > Agaricomycetes > Agaricales > Nidulariaceae > Crucibulum > Crucibulum cyathiforme. The sequence goes on from JASFCW010000070.1 coordinate 9,095, forward strand.
CGAGAACAGAAGGGACGCTATACTCGAGCTACTCGGTGGCTTTGGCACGGGATGCAGCGAGGGTTCGCGGGGAGATGCGGGGTGGGTGAGGAGGGAGATGGGCTCAATGTCGCGTTCGAAAATCACAGATGAGGGGGAGTGGCTAACGTGAAGAGGTTTGACATGTTAGGTAGTAAAGTAGAAGGGAAGGGACGTACACAGAAATAGGCAACGAAGGGGTGAAATTGGGGAGTGGATTCTAAGACAGGCATCAAAGGTGCGAAGATGCTACGAGGGCGCTTGGTCACTCTGTGGTGGGTTTCCTTGGACGGTGAGAGGGTGAGCATAACGTTGGAAGTCATGTGCCGCAAGTCGACGGGGGGTACTGTCGTCGTCGTTATCGTTTGCGACGGGGAGATCAAAGTGTAAACTTTGGAGATGGTTGAGGTTTGGGGAGTAAACAGAGAGGTTTTATCAGATACATGAGTGGCTCAGGGGGATTCCTGTGGAGTAGGAGATGGAAGATGAGCCCAGGAGGATTTCACGGCGCACATTGGGCGCACAAGCCCTTCCTCTGGACAAGTCACGTGTCATACTCGCCGCCACATAAGAACAGTTCGACCGTTCGACGCACAAGATCCCAAGAAGATCCAAGAAGCAAACCAGGCCTGGGCCTCCAGCTCATGCGCACCGACCCACTACTCTTCCCGATCCGGCTTTGTGATTATCCGTTCCTAACTTCCTGTCTACTCACTTCCGTCGCTCTGGTTCTATGCAAGCTGTTGGTGGTTATAATCATCGCTTTCTGTGTTCTTTGATTCTCGTCGCTCCTTTCCTGTAAGACTGGAGACGGATCGTCTTAAGTATATCGAGTTAGCTGCCAGGTAAATCCTGAAAGTAAAGAAGACATTGCCCTCGACGCTTGTGAGCATGCCCTCGGACGCTCCATCGAGTACCCTTCCTCGCCTTCCACCTCTGCCTCTCATCCATCCGAAGAACTCACCCCGCCCTCACACAAACGCTCTACCTCGACCACTACCCCTTCCCACAACCATACCCTCACCTCTCTCCGTGTGCTACCCAATCCCCGCTCATGCCTTCCTCGGTGATGGGTTCGCCGAAACCACCGACCCCTCACGCGCGTCTGTATGGTCCCCGAATGCCAGCAGCCCTTCGTAAACCCGTCAACATACAGGATATACAGCATCTGCGTGGATCTGGCCTGTCTGGGCGCGGTGAAGGTCTCGCTCGCATTCTCAGGTGATGCAGAGAGGGGAGGTGAGAAGGACGATACAGTCTGCGCGTCGATGAAGCGCATATTACTACCTTTCCGGTTCTTATAGTGCTAACCATCCCTCCTCATTCACATAGGTGAAAGAGCCAAGTGAGGCCGACCAGTTCATCAAACGAATCTTCCTCTGCTCTCCAGGCAAAACTACCGGAACGCACGTCTCCTCACTTCCATTTGCGCCGTCCTCGACTACGAAAAAAATTCAATGGCATAGCATTAATTAACGATGGACCTTACAGCCCAACACAAGTGCCGTATCGCTCAAAGGGCTGCGCAAACCCATGCGTCATGCAAACATCGAGCAGGGCTTCGCGTTGGCTGCCATCCGGTGCGTCTTTCCTCCTACTTTCTCTCCTCTATCTTTTATCTTCCCAACGCACCCACAGACTCGCAGTTACTTTCGCCCACCCCATATCCAAATCTTTAACAACAAAAAAGCACCATAAAACATCTCCACTCCGATGGCCCACCTCGCACTCGCCGCCCTCTCTTCCACCTCCAGCCCCTCCATACGTACCGACATCTCCACGCTCACGTCCTCACGCACCGCCTTCCTCCAGACCACCTTTGCGATACCCGATGCCAGAGCAAGTGTCGGCGGGAACGAGGCCAAATCGGCCATGGCTCCCTTCCTCGCGAAGTAGCATGTACCTCTCAATCCTCTCAATAGATGGACCAAAAAGTGTAAACGGAACGAGAGAGCTAGGACAATACACACACCCCAAAAAGGTTCAAATCGCTCACAGAACGGAATGGCTCATCCGCTTTCGCAGGAACTTGCGTGGTGCTTTCGCTTCACGATCAGAGGGGGGAGAATACGACTGTTATATAGATGCTTGTTATGCCCATTCTTCAGTAGCTTTTATGTAACATAGGATTAGCAAATATATTTGATTTTCATCTACGTACGTGCCCAATTCGTAGCAAGGTATCGCTACCAAACCATCGACTGCCCATAGTACCAATCGCTTCCGACTCACACATACCTCGCCCACAACTCCACATGTTCAGATCTTCATGTTCCTCTTTTCGATCTAAGGAGCGTTTCCAACCAACGTCCATTCGTTGGGGCTTGAGATATTGGAGGATATTAGATAGTACCATCGTCACACATACGACTAGGAGGGAGCTCAAGGAGAATTCCAGATATGGTTCTCCATCTTCATCCACCAAATGCGAAAGTCGGCTGTGTTGGTGGAAGCCCAGGAGGATCGAAGTACACTATTTGAAGTCATATCGCGATTGATCTTTCAAGCAGTGGGTGGCACAGAGAGGTTGATCCATTTGGAAGATATGGTGATAATAGAGAATGGATGGGAAGCATGGTTGACGAAGGTCGCCATGAAGAGGGTGGAGACATTGGATCCAAAGTCTACCAGCTATACAACGAATTTCATTTAATTAGATAAAGCATCGCTTGCCAGAAGAGAGTTAACAACATACCACTGAGCCCTCTGTCTATCCACCCATCCACTTAATGTTACGAATGGGAATGAGGGAGATAGGGAAGTGCGGGTACCCATGATGCGTCAGCGCACGACTACAGAAAGGGCGTGGTCTCGCCTGCCCTGCTCCTATACCATCGACACCACCACCACCCTCCATCAGCTACTGTGTAATGGTAATGGTACAACAGTGGACGCCTTTGAGAGCGTGATTGGATCGGGGAAAGTCGGTATGCCGTGGCATTGGCGTCGAACGGCGAGATCGGGGACACCGGATTCCTTACCCCACTCTCACCAGGAGGCGAAGGTGAGACAGGCAGTGAAACCATCCTTACACCCAGAGACTTGCAAGGCGGGAAGTGGTGCTGGACATGGATCGTCAGTGGATGCCGGGGTTTAGTGAGTTTATTCTTCGTGCTGCTGCTGCTACTCTTGTTCAGCTCGATGCCATTCTGATTTAGACGCATAGCACCTTGTGATGGAGGGAATGAAGGAGGCTGCAGCACGCATGAGTTGGCGCCAAACGCAAGCCACCCCTTCTCCAATCTCAAGTTCCTACTAGAGAGGGAAGGGAATGGAGAAGAGAACAAAGAAGGACCGCGACCGTGTTGTGATTTGCTCGATTTGTTTTGTTTGTTTGAAGGAGATTGGCTGCGATAGGAGGTGGAATTGCGGACAGGATGGAGTCGGTGGATCTTGTTGATACGCAGGCGGGCTGAGCGGGGGCGTTATATGCATGTATTAGACAAAAAACATCATATCAATCAGTCTCTAAATCACATAAACTAACCAAAGACGCGTATACGCACATGTGCACTCAAACATAGCACCAACAACACCCAGAACCACTAGTGCTGCCATTATCGTCTCTAGTAGCGGCTCTAACTCCTTCCTTCTTGCTATAGTCCCCTGAACAACCACACCAATGAGGGAGAAAGGGAAGGAGGAACGAAAGAGCTGGGAGAGGAGCATGAGGATGAAAAAGCGGTTTGTTCATGGGTGGAACTCTGACTTCAGGGCCGTTGGTGTGATGAGAGTTGGAGAGGGAGATGATGGGGGGGAGCCACGGGGTGCAAGAGTGATACCATCGAATTGCCTTGGCAGGTCGGCGAACATGGTAGCCATTGTACTTCGTTTTGCACGATTTCATTCTTCGTTTCTCTGTTTCTCAGAAATGACACCGACGATTTCATAGGGCTCGGTAGGTTCATCCCAACCTGTGTGGAGACCTCCATCCGCGAGTGCGCGCGTTCGAGAGGATGGAAGGCACATTGGAGTTGATTCGATATGGAGAGCAGTCCAATGGGTAATTGTCTTCTGATAAAGAGCAAAGTGTTAGGGAAGATGGTCCTGTCGAGACGAGCAGGTGCAAGATTGGATGGAATGGGAAGCCAGATGGACGCCGTTCACCAGAGGGAGTCGTGCAGCTCTTTACGAGGAAGGGCGGGTGTAATGTCTTCCGGCCTTACAATAAAATCGTTTAATTTGCAAATGTGTCGATATCTTAAAGAAGTTGAACACATACGAATGAAAGCTTCGTGATTGCCTATCCAGTCCACCATACATTCGCATCTTCTTGCTCTGTTCATCAACGTATATCGTAGCCCGTACTGGATCTTCTTCTGGGAGATGTATAGTCTCGCAGATCGATTTGTCTTCAGTCATGAATCGTCAAATTGAGTTGGATACGGATACAAGATGGAAGTTGGAATATTTGGGTGTGGGGATATGCACGGGACACTCAAACATAAGTGAGACGGGCCACCTATGTCGCGAGTGACGCGGATCAACGTGAGCTGGAGCGGCGGGCGACAGCGAGGATGGTGGCGAAGGTGCTTAGTGGAAGACAGCCGTGATAGCGAATTCTTAAAGCTGTTGTTTTGCGTTCCGAACTGGAGTGACTTGTCAGAGGAGGGGTTGAGCTGGGCGAGCTCAGTGAGCATGTTGTTCTACAGCATGTAGACAAACACCGCAGCCGCGACGGTCGGTCCGGAATACAGCTGGGCAAGTTTTTCGAGTTAACTTAGAGTTCACTGCCAGGTAGAGCCTGAAAGCAAAGACATCGTCCTCCACGCGAGTGAGGATGCCCTCGGACACTCCATCGCGCACCCTTCTCCCCCTTCCTCCGCTCCCTCTCATTGATCCGAAGAACTCACCCTCAACCGCTACCCTTCCCTTTCCCATAACCATGTCAAATCCCACCTCGGCTCCCTCCGTGGGCTGCCCTGCTCATGTCTTTCCTCGATATTGGGTTCGCCGAAACCACCGACCTCTGCGCGCGTTTGTATGGCCTGCCGAATGCAAGCAGATCTTCGTCACCCCGCCATCGTACAGGATGTACAGCGTCTGCATGGAGGTGGCTCATGTAGGCGTGGTGAAGATCTCGCTCGAATTCTCAGGTGATGCGGGAAGGGGAAGCTAGAAGAGACGGTTCAGTCTGCGCATCAATGAAGCGCGTATTGCCACTGACTTTCCCCGTCCTACAACGCTAACCATGCCGCCTCCTCATTCACTGATCAAAAAAATCTCCCCTGCTCTCCAGGCCCAGGCAAACTACCAGAACACACGTCTCTTCACTTCTGTTTGCGCCGTCCTCAACTACGAAAACTTCAATGGCATCGCTATATTTGACGAAGGATCTCACCGCCCGACACGAGTGCCGTCTCCGTCATTAAGGGCTACGCAAGCATGCGTCATGCAAACATCGAGCAAGAGCTTCGTGTTGGTCGCCATTCGGCGCGTCTTTTCTCCTACTTTCCCTCCTCCGTCTTTTATTCTTCCAACGCGCCACGGACTCTGAATTGCCTTCACGCACTCTCATCCAAATCCTTGACAATCCCAAAGCACCATACAATATTTCCACTCCGACGGCCCACCTCGCACTCGCCGGCCTCTCCAACCATCGACTCCTCCAGGCGCACTGGCATCTCCACGCTTACGTCCTCACGCATCGCCCTCTCATGATCATCTTTGCGATACCCGATGTCGGAGCAAGTATCGGTGGGAACGAGGCCAATTTCGTGATAGTTTCCCTTCCTCGCGAAGCAGCATGTACTTCTCAATACGTGGACCAAAAAGGTAAACAAAACGAGAGCTTAGGCAATCCATGCACCACAAAAGTGTTCAAATCACTCACAGAACTTCACCGTCAGCGCGGAGGAGGATGGGACTGTCATATACACGCTGGAAGGGATGTTGGAGGCAATGTGAGTGGGTGATGAGGAGGGATGTGAGAGATAGGCAGATAGTTATGCCCAAAGATCCACCAGGACGGAATAGAGCTTTCAAGACATTTCCAAGCTCTTGATCTAGATATAAATGAATAAATAAATATATGCATCCATCGTCTGCGTCCATTATACAACGGCAAAGGAAGGATCACAGGACACTCATAACCAGTCAGCAGACAGCGGGGGAAGGGGAATAGGCGGCGAATCCATGGCACAAGGCTTGGCCTGTAGATGTATCTACGTATTTTAGGTGGACCTTGGCGTTAGTTGTAATGGGAACGACGACTACTGGCCCACTTACAACCGATCTCGGCAACTTTCTCATACACAGCCCCTTTCTTGACATGACTGTCGACGCCATTGCACTCTGCCCTCTGCCCTTGCTCCCTACTCTCATCTAGTCCTCGTCCTCAACATAACTAGCTCTTTCTCAACAGAATAAACACAATGGCCAATATTTTTCAGGATGCTTCTCATGTATGGGTCAATAACAGTGCCCTCACTGCTGTTGCTGGTAATCTAGTAAGCAGTTATACAACTCCTGGAGTTTTAATAAACAATCTCACGTGCACGATCTGTCAGAATGTTTATCTACCACCCTTACAGCATGAACGATCCAAGATTGTTTTAAGGCCTTGCTCCAGTGCTCTCTTCACAGGACAACAAGACTACCTTGACAAGTTGAAGCATTATTTTATTACACGGAATGGAAAAGGTATTACACCTCGGCGCTCCTATCTTATTTATGGTCTGGGTGGGATGGGAAAGACACAGATTGCTTTGAAATTTGCAGAAGATGTTTCCAGCCAGTATGTCATGATTCATTTAGCTAAAATACAATTTACCCAATGACATCTTGCTATTCTCAGATATGGATATGTGTTTTGGGTTGATGCTACTAATGAAGATACCATTTCTACCAGCTTAAAAGGCATTTCTTCCATTCCAGATGCCAAAAAAGCTGATGTGGATGGAACTCCTGAAGCAGTTCTCTACTGGATAGCTTCTCTGTCAAAGGAATGGCTTTTGGTTTTTGATAATGCAGATGGAGAACCTGCAATGGTTGAAAAATATCTGCCTTCAAACAATACAGGAGATATTCTAATTACTAGCAGGAATCCAAACATGAGGTCTCTTACTACTAACAAGAATTCCATTGAACTGGATGGAATGAATATGGAAGATGCTATTGCTCTGCTTTTAAAAAGATCCAACTTGGAAGATGGAATAACAGAACCCATTGAAGAGGCTGCTAAAGGAATAGTCACAACACTGTTTTGTCTTCCTCTTGCTGTTGATCAGGCTGGGGCTTTTATCACATCTGGCCTCTGCAGCATATATGAGTTTCTCGAGCTTTATTCAGAAAAAAGAAAGGAACTTATGGATCATCCATCTTTCAGAGGTGCTTCTAAATATGAACAAACTGTTTATGGAACTTGGGAGCTTTCATATGAAAAGATTGAATCCAAGGCAGCAGATCAATCAAAGCCCAGGGATGCTCAAGCTGCTCAAACAGCTATCTTAATCCATCAGATTATGGCATTTTTCCATCATGAACACATTATGGAAGACATTTTCTTTAGAGCTACTGAGCAATATATTGCAACAGATCTGAGAGAGAGGGCCAGTGAAGGACTCCCATTGGCTGTATTACTTGTAGATGAAAAACAGTTGTGTATAACTAATGGCAAATGGGATAAATTGATATTCCGATCTGGTATCCAAATTCTGCTGTCATTCTCCTTGATTAAAAGGGGATTAAATGCTATATACCATATGCATCCAATGGTCCATGCATGGTGTAAAGATAGAATGTCTAAGTGTGAGAGAGAAAAGATCTCTTTCTTGGCAATGTTCTTGCTTGGATACTCTGTGATACAGTCTACTGATATACCAGACTATATATTTTATAATGCACTTGTCACACATATCAAGATGAATCAATTGTACTTTGCTGACATAGTCAAGACAAATACATATTATGATGATATATATAATCATTTTGCTTATGCCTTTGATCACAATGGAAATTGGACTGAGGCTGAAAAACTGCAAGTTGAAGTAATGAAGAAAAGACATCAGCTGCTAGGTCCATCTCATCCTGATGCATTAACAAGCATGGGAAATCTAGCTTCAACATACTGGAAACAAGGGAAGTGGGCTGAGGCAGAGAAATTGCAAGTTGATGTGATGGAAAAGAGACAGCAGCTATTAGGTCCAGCTCATCCTGATACATTAACAAGCATGGGAAATCTGGCTTTAGCATACTGGAATCAAGGAAAGTGGACTGAGGCAGAGAAATTGCAAGTTGATGTAATGGAGAAGAGACAGCAGCTGCTAGGTCCAGCTCATCCTGATACATTAACAAGCATGGGAAATCTGGCTTTAACATATCAAGACCAAGGAAAGTGGACTGAAGCAGAGAAATTACAAGTTGAAGTAATGGAGAAGAGACAGCAGATACTAGGTCCATCTCATCCAGATACATTGATAAGCATTGGAAATCTAGCTTTAACATACCACAATCAAGGAAAATGGGCTGAGGCAGAGAAATTTCAAGTTGAAGTAATGGAGAAAAGACAGCAGCTGCTAGGCCCAGCTCACCCAGATACATTAAGAAGCATAGTAAATCTGGCTGGAACATACCAGAATCAAGGGAAATGGACTGAGGCAGAGAAATTTCAAGTTGAAGTAATGGAGAAAGCACAGCAGCTGCTAGGTCCAGCTCATCCAGACACATTAAGAAGCATGGGATATCTAGCTTCAACATACTGGAATCAAGGGAAATGGACAGAGGCAGAGAAATTGCAAGTTGAAGTAATGGAGAAGAGACAGCAACTGCTAGGTCCAACTCATCCAGATACATTAGCAAGCATGGGAAACTTGGCTTTAACATATCAGAATCAAGGGAAATGGACTGGGGCAGAGAAATTAGAAGTTGAAGTAATGGAGAAGAGACAACAGCTGCTAGGTCCAGCTCATCCAGATACATTAAAAAGCATGGGAAATCTGGCTGGAACATTCTGGATTCAAGGAAAGTGGACTGAGGCAGAGAAATTGCAACTTGAAGTAATGGAGAAAAGACAGCACCTGCTAGGTCCAGCTCATCCAGATACATTAGAAAGCATGGGAAACCTGGCTTTAACATACCAGAATCAAGGAAAATGGACTGAAGCAGAGAAATTAGAAGTTGAAGTAATGGAGAAAAGACAGCAGCTGCTAGGTCCATCTCATCCAGATACATTAATATGCATGGGAAACTTGGCTTTAACATACTGGAATCAAGAAAAGTGGAATGAGGCAGAGAAACTGCAAATTGAAGTAATGGAGAAGAGTCAACAGCTGCTAGGTCCAGCTCATCCACATACATTAACAAGCATGGGAAATCTGGCTTTAACATATCAAGACCAAGGAAAGTGGACTGAAGCAGAGAAATTGCAAGTTGCAGTAATGGATAAAACACAGCAGCAGCTAGGTCCAGCTCATCCTGATACATTAACAAGCATGGGAAATCTGGCTTCAACATACTGGAACCAAGAGAAATGGACTGATGCAGAGAAGTTGCAAGTTGATGTAATGGAGAAGAGACAGCAGGTGCTGGGTCTAGCTCATCCAGATACATTAACAAGCATGGGATGTCTAGCTTTAATATACCAAGACCAAGGAAAGTGGACTGAGGCAGAGAAATTGCAAATTGAAGTAATGGAGAAGAGACAACAGCTGCTAGGTCCAGCTCATCCAGATACATTAAGAAGCATGGGAAACCTAGCTTCAATATACCAGAATCAAGGGAAATGGACTGAAGCAGAGAAATTGCAAGTTAAAGTAATGGATGAGAGACAGCAACTGCTAGGTCCAGCTCATCTAGATACATTAATAAGCATGGGAAATCTGGCTTTAACATACCAGAATCAAGGAAAATGGACTGAGGCAGAGAAATTGCAAGTTAAAGTAATGGAGAAGAGACAGCAGTTGTTAGGTCCAGCTCATCCAGATACATTAAGAACCATGGGAAATCTAGCTGAAATATACCAGAATCAAGGCAAATCAGCTGAGGCAGAAGTACTGTTAGCTCAAGTGGCTAGAAATAGAAGAGAAATTTTGGAATTTGATCATCCACATAACCAGTTCATCTCCAAAGCTCTGAATGATTCTCAAACATCAGAAAAGATATACTCAGCAATGTTGGCATCTGAACAAAGAAACATGACAATATCTGATTACATGCCTATTTTTATTGAAGCATTCAGAAAACATTCCTCTGTAGACACAAATAAATACATTACTATGTGAGCAATGAATGTCTTGGTTTTAAATGTTTACTACTATAAACAATAATGTCTTTATATATTAAATATATAGTTTTCTCTTCTGTAAGATTGTGACTGCTCATTTTTTAGTCATTTTGTTTGCTGGATTATATGTTCCATTTTTATTACTTGTTAAGCCACAGGTCCAAAAGACCTTAGCTTAAACGTAATACTGCAAGAGTTCTGGCTGTGAAAGGTGGTGATGTGGTGTCCTGAGTTAGAATAGGGGCTTAAAGCAGAATTCAGTACTTTACACTGCCCCCCCATTCCTGATGGAATCCTGGTTGATTCCTTGGATTCCTTGGATTTCCTGATGTATTCCTGTTAAACCCTTTTCATTTCTGTTGCATTTCTGGTCATTCCTGGTACATTCCTGACTCATGTGGCAGATTAAGAAATTTTCAAATAAAATCAGAAAATCAATACAATTCAGTAATGAAAGGAGAGTCCAGCAGGACTCCATACAACTACATTTAAGCTGGAGTCAACATGGAGTCCACCCCTTATATATAATCATTGTAGATGAAAAAGATTCAACTAGTTACCATATTAAATACATACAATCAAACATTGGATATGAAAGAAATATATTTAAACTACTAACTATGATATAAAGATAATAACTAAGATATAATAGATAAGTGGAGGGGCAGTAGGTGGGTGGGGGCTATGCTAGCATTGAAGGAAGAGCTAGGGGTGGGTGGGCTATGCTGGCATGGAAAGAGGAGGTAGAGTAGTGGGGCTACAACAGCATTCAAGGAGGTGAGGGTGAAAGAGGTGAAGGTAGAGGTATGCTGGCATCAAAGGAGGTGAGGGTGGTGGAGGTGGGCAGCACAGCACTTGCATCAAAGGAGGTGGGCAGGGTGGGCTACACTGGTGTTGAAGGTGGTGGGTGATAAAGTATTGTAATATGAGTTTAGAAATGCAAAGTCAGACTACTGCCAGGATTTTCTGCATGCAAATGTATGAAACTCATGCAACTGTACTGTGAGATTGCCAGCTTCTTGATGTTGATAAGATAGTCAAGAGGGAAGCAATACATGTGGAGAGGTTCTCTGAGACTTGCAATGCACTTGAAATGTGTAGTTGAAGGTCTCATTATTGAGAAGACTGCCCTTCTAGCTACATGTATGCTAGTTATTTATACTATTCTAATAGGTACTAAAGAATCAAGTGAACATCGGTAGTGTTAGACCCAGTCCAAAACCTGTTATTTAGAGTTATAGAATATGTATAGGGTTACCAAATCTGATTCGAGGGCCACTGGGTGAGAACTGAATGTGCAGTAAGTTGCTGAGGGTAGCATGATGCTTTAATAAGGTGCAAGGATGATTTGAGAGTGAAGCATTGAGTCCAGTAGCTGGAGCAGAGACTCAACGGCTATGGTCGAGAGGGAGATTGTAGATGAAGGGAGTGGGAATGAGAGATCTGGCTGGAGCAAGGCTCAAACAGCTAAGGGGCAATCAGAGGATATGGATCACTATGAGACTTGAAGACAACAGAGATCTGAGCCAATATAGATGGATTGAGACAGATATAATTGGGGAGGATCAAATCCAGTATGTAGAAGATACTGAGACAAGATGTATGATATATGACCAAAGATCAAATAGGAAAATATAAGTGTAACTAGCATCTATGTATGTATGAGGGTTTTATAGTGCTATGGCTAGTTACTGTCTATGATTTAGAACAGAGAGAAAGTGGATTGTCAGTGGCTAAGTGAAGCAAAATCATATGGTGCATGTAAGTAAAGTCATATGGTACATGTAGAGATAAGAGGTGCAAAGTGATGAGTGGACACTTGCCAGCCATGCATGTGTTGGCAACTTATGTGGGTCAATTCTAAGGCCATGCATAATATCCTTGGCTAGGATGAGGAGTGCAGTTGCATTTAGAAATATGTTGACAGTCACAGTAAGTGGGGGTTGTAGTGTACAGATGATAACAGGGAGTGCTGTGGGTGATCTGCACAGGTGATGCCTGGTAAGTCATGGCAGTTGAGGGGGTCAGTCCAAAGGTGTGGTTATTGGCCTGGCAGGCTTCAGTGAGCCTGGTAAGTGCTGAGGAGGCTTGATAGGTTGCTGGAAGATTGGAATGGCAAGGAGATGAGGGGAGAATTGGTAGGGTCATGTCAGGTAGTTAGAAGTGGATCAAAGGGGGAAAGGAAGTGGATGGTAGAGTAATGAAGTGGGTCAGTAAGGAACTAAGTAGTGAGTAACTAAGTAATGGGTAAAGCTACATGTTCATTGATAATGTAACACAAAGAGTAACTTGAAACTAGCCAACTAGTTTATGATAAGATAAGATTATCTATAAAAGGTCCATGTGAAGGTCTGGACCTTACATGTACTCAGGGTCTCAGATTGTGATTCTCTTTTTCTAGCTCTTGATAATGATAATTTTTCTATGCTTTTATCAGATGAAATTCAACTTTTGGATGATTCATTGTCATCAGGGTAAAATTTCTCTTTGCCTATTGAGTACTTTACCTTAAGCCCCCTTGTCCGATCGGATTCCGTCGGACTCCGAGCAAAATCCTCGGACAGTCCTAGGAGTCCGATCGGACTAAGAAAGCATTTTAAGTGTAAAATCTAATAAAATCCGAGCAAAATCTGATTGGACTGTGATTGGACCACTGATCGGACACTTGGACTCTCAGACTCCGATCGGACTGAGTCCGAGCGGACTCCAATTGGACTATCAGACTAACCACTCGGACTCTGCTTATTAATATATATTAGGGGTTCTGTTAACATTTTATTCACAGTTTTAATACCATTGAAGAGGTATTTT
>JASFCW010000071.1:0-22137 GCA_036936985.1 Crucibulum cyathiforme
CTTGCCCTGCCACAAGTGAGATCCAAGTGAATTTTGTATGGGCAAGTGAATTTGTCCAAGTAACTTTGTTAACCACCGTTTTTGTCCACACTAGGGTCAAATTCCCTTTTTTGGACGTTATTGATTGGAGGAACTCGAGAAATAGGCTCACATTGAGGTCTGCGACGTGTGACATTTTCTAGAAGTGTTCATTTCACAAGCCAGGGTTACGCGTGAGTGAATACTCGGTCGAAATGGTGCAGTATTGGAAATATGGGAGCTTGCATTTGGAGATTTAGCACTAAATAATGGGGATATAAACTTATAAGCTTTCATATTTGCAATATACTGCTGTATCTATATTATCAGTAACATTGTTGTCCTATAATACATTTCTCGTTACTAAAATCCCCAATGAAGTCGGAGCAGAGATGATTCAGAGTGTGAGAAAACTGTCCAAACGTGGACACTTTTGGTAACTATGACAATATCTCCTTTCTGATTAGCTTTATTTTGTTTGGTAATCGTTACCGAACCGGCTAGTATTCGCATCAAGAAAAGAGCTGATGTCTACCTTCACGTCGATTCAACCATTTGATACGCAAGGGCTCGCTGTCCAGCCTTAAATTCAACCGTCTCATTACCTCAACATGACTGCATATCAAGCCTCAGCGTATGACAGTGCTACGACTTCCAGTGGAGAGATTGCTCAGGCGCTCTACATGCAGGAGTGGTCGTCATGTAAGTTTCACTATGTATTGCTGTTCGCGAGGCGGTTGATGAATGATTAAAAAACTTAAAACGGTAGTGGGCGCAGTGGTGATTATAATCTGGGATATGCTTCTCCTCCTCAATGATGAGTATATTCATATTTGGAGGTATGTGTATTATTACATGTTAGCAGTCTGACTTCACGATGCTAACTTTTACTTTCCCAATGGTAGAGCTCCTTCATTCGCTCTGAAATGGGTATACGTATTTGCTCGCTACTTTTCCATTCTTTTCCAACTGTGAGTCTGCTGCTTTTTTTAGTCTTTCTATGTCACTCAAACAATACTTAACAGTACAAATTACTATTTCCTTACTCATAGACTCTCTCGACCCCCAATATCGCAGTCCATCTGTTCTCTCTGGACAGTTGTGCAGGCTGCAGGTACTCAGATCATGATGATGGTTATAGAAGGAGTTCTGATGCTTCGAGGTTTGTTTTCGCAAGTGCCAACGCCTTACAGGTTCAATTAATTTCAATGATACCCCTCTAGTATATGCTCTGTACAATCAAAATGCTGCAACAGGAAGGTTACTCGTTGCTGTCTTTCTTATGCAGAGAGTCATAGCTGCTGCAGTGTCTTTTAGAGCACGGAAACATGTGCAATTTGACGAGATATGTAGGGCGAAGAACGAAACTATTGATGCCTTCATCTTTGGGTATGTTATTCGTTACTTTCACCAAGAGTTTAAATAATCATAATGTCATAATAGAGCAGGGGTTCTTGTTACTCAAGTCATTATCTGGACTATGACTCTCAACAAATGCAACGTTAGAATGGAAAGTAGATCCAATTCTCGTTTTGTTAATCTTCTTATCCGCGATGGGGCTTGGGTGTTTGGAGGGATCATTGGTAAGACTTTCCTTTATAATTCGGTATATTGAATATCTCCTGAAAACGTACTGAGTAGCTCTATATTCCGTGACACTTCCGTATTCCTTTCTAGTGGAAATATCATTCCATATTGCGTTCTCGTGAGTTGACATTCTCTTTAAATTTACAGCTGACAAAGTCTACTCTTTTGAATAGGTGGCCAATTTCTCTGCTTTCGATCACAGTACGTTATTTCTATATAAATATGCATTATAAAGTGTTAATAGAAAGTAGACTTGCCGGATCATCATCAATATCCAGGGACTCAAAACCACCGAAATTGCTAATCCAAGTTTTCCTAGAGATCCTGAGGAAATAGAACTTCCTGAGTTTCTTGGGGAGTCTTAAGTCTAAATATCTCTTCAATGGCATTCCACCAAGCAAATTCTCTATTCTTCAGTTTGAATTCAAAGCATATACTGATGAAGAATATATTTCGACAGAGTACAAACACTTTCTTTAGTTGTGTGGCGGTGTTTGATTGTCTATGAATGTCACCTCTTTGTGTGTTTTCAAGTAATTTTCTTAATTTATAACCAACAAGTGCTTGTGTGTCTGGAAATTACTTATTTAATTTCACTAAGATCATTTTATTCCTAACTCTGGCATATCCACCCAACCCATTCTTTTCTATCACTGAGCCATTATGACTTGCATACTTGGAGCCTTACAAATTTATGTTTGTTGAATGGACAATCACTCATGGTATGTAGTTTCTTTCTTGTTCTGTTCATATCAATATTGGTGTTATTACCAGCTCCTTTCGAATCAGATGAACCCACATCATAACCTTGCTGTGACCTCTAACTTAGTTCAAACCTTTGAGCAAGCAATCCCACCAGATGAACAATGCAGTTCTTTGGGATGGAAATTCAACCCTATTCCCTGCAGTTGAATACTAATGTTTCTCAATGAACTCAGCTCACTTTTCAAATACATCTGTAGTCAGTCATTTTCGGAATCCTGGGCTACCTTCAGCCTCTTAGCTGTAGGTGTAACACCATTTCTGTGAAGATTGTCATCCTTCATTTCATCGCAAATCGGAGCAATAAATTTCCGCATACACTGCCGCAAGCAGCAGTCCACACTCCTTCTCCATTTACACCAAAACTCATTAAATTTAGGTCCTGCCACTTCCGATCGGCGGCCACACAACAGTGTGAGTTAAAGCAGCTTTCGGCCATGCTGCTTTCAGCAGAACATTCTCGACTGAGTACATCATTTTGATCACAAAAACATTCCTAGTTGAAACTCAGATATACCGATCCCTCTTATCACTGCCTCTCATAGGTGGATGGGCAGTAGTCTAGTGCTGATCAAGAGCAGGTTGCAACATCGTTCGACGCTCAACATGTGGCAAATCCCGGTGATCATTCTCAGTGGCTGGAGCGGGCGGACCATTCCGTTCTTGATGAACGGAATACACTGTACTTCAGGTATTCGTATTTAGATGTCAGGATACATATTTTAATGTATATAAAGTTCCTAGACCTTGTCCATTGTCAATGAATTCTGAGAAAGAAGTACCTGGAGAACAAGCCTTCATTGGGACGAAGTAGTACGCGCATACTTCTGTCCAAAGCAACCTTCCCGTACTCCAGGTGTGCCGAACAGCTACGTATCTACTGGCAGCCAACGAACGGAGAGAGCGCCGACAAGTCTATCTTTCCCTCCTGGGTGACAACATCCACGGTACTCATCTCTGTCAGAATGCTGAAACTGGAGGGTATGGTGTGGGAGGCGTTCGACAAGGAACGTAAGGAAAAGGTACATATGACATACAACGGCAGTTGTGGTCATTGTATCCGTCCACTAATCAATCGTAGATGATGACAAGGTCGTGTAACTTTACGTAAGCAACGGTTTCCCCTGAGCTCTGGGTGTAGGAATTATACACAGGGACGGCCATTGTAGAGCGTAAGGTGGGAGAGGCTAGCTGGAGTACCTAGCGAGCAAAAGTAACCTCTTGGTATAGAAGGCCGACATGGCGCATGGCGAAATCGGTGTCGCGTGTGGAGACATGGGGGAGCGACGGCGTCCCAAAGGTGCGATCTCTGAGCTTGAGGAAGGTGGTTAAAAGCGCATGAAAATGCTACGTGGAATGGGTCGCATGCAGTGGTAAGAAAAGCTAGAGACCGAGAGGGGGAGGGCGGGGTCTATCGTGTAGCGAACAATGTGGCACTTACGATCGAGTCAAGCGATCTATCATCCGTCGAAACTAAGAGATTTGAGGTAATAGTGAGCATTGAAACATATATGAAAAACAACTACTCACCACACCAACGAACAATGATAGCTCTTCCTCCTATCTCAAAACGTCTCACACCTCACTGTCTGTCCATATCTCGATGCGGAGATGGTGTATACTCTGCAGCCAATACTGTTGACATATCAATGTCGCACTTGGTCGAGTATCGAGGTGAATTAGGAAACTTGATATCGGAGTAGCTGGATGCTAGTGCGCGAAGCGGAGGCAAGCCTAAGGGTGTGCTGTGTGGGTAGTGGACACGGGATGGAGATACAGGTGGTCGTGCACCATTTCATAACGGAACGAGGGCCTCAGACCTCGGTAAAGATTCTGAGAGAGATTCAGCTCGTGAGAACGCCGAGGAGGCTCCAGCAGAACAGAACGCCAGGGGTCATGTTCGATGAAGTTGGAGATGGCATGTCAGCTCATTGATCAGCTAGTTTCAAAGATTCGATTTTTGATTCTAAATTTCCACTAATTGGTGTCCAAACGAGCAGCCAGAACTAATTGTACTCACCAACAACCCGCATCTTTGCAAGCAGCTTCACAAACCTGCTAATCCGACCACTTCCAGCGATCGATCAATGATAGACGATTGTGAGATGTCGGAGTTTGGATGCGTGTTTGGCTGCGCTTCATATTCACTTACGAGGTAATTTGAAGGACATTTGAATCAGAACAAGATATATATGAGGCGAGAAGAGTGGGAAGTCGTTGGGCAACGACGGGTGCCAGTCGACGGCCGAGCTCCGGAAATGGAAGTGGTGCTTGTCTAAACAGCGGAGAGCAAACAAGAAAGCTTTCAGTCTAATCTAATCTAATCGCCGACGTTTAGACTCAAAGTGGTACCGTGCACGTCGCTATCCTTCGATGTTACTAAATGCGGTTGAAGACCAATTGAATAGTACTATAATGAGAATCAAACTCAGATCCAGAGCGTAAACCCTTTTGAAACCCCTCCGAGAGGGCGGTGCGCCAGTCATTGTATTTCTCATATTCTCGCAAAGGTTATATTTCATTGAATAGGTAGTGTGTTTACGGTTTGATCGACAACGTTCCAACCCCAAAATTCTTTAAGTTCAAATGCATCTTTGAAGTACAAAGAACAAATGATTTATAACTGTTTGTCCCTAGCATATGTAATTCGAACCCAATGCAACAGTCTGTATGCAATCCCGCCTACGTTCACCTATACAAGACTCGACCCTGTATCTCCGCTTAAAAGTTTGATTCTGAGTTTCTTCCTTTAGACGAAGAGGTGATATGAGTTCCTTCTATCATAGTTATTAAAGTGAAGAATGTGAAGGTATATAAGCAGCGAAACCGATGAGCCGAGCACATTCCTTTCCGTCGATTGATTGGACCAAGAGGGAAGCAGGTCAGGTGCCAGCGTATACTTAACGTTCAACAGATAAAGGAAAATACAAATTTATTTTACAAGAACTAAACACGTATCTTCCCAGTTGTCAATTTATTGTAAAGCGACAACTCTCTTGCTCAATGCTTAGTACAAGAGGGCTTCTTTTACACTAAGGAGCGACTCTGACATCCACAGTAAGGTTATCTTCATAAGAATCGGAAGCGTAGGGATATTAATATCCAAGTCATCCTGCATTGCAGGTATTGCCTAAACTTTAAAGTAAAAGATTTAGGAATGTGTGCGAGTCTCCGAGTTCCATTTTGATGATCTATTCATCCCTAACGAAGAGGTATTACTCAAAAATACCACAGGTCTAACCCAGGCCACCTATACGAGAATCAATGAATGTACGATTAACCCTACTATGTTTCCCGAGTTTCTTCTTTAGACTTGAGGTGGTATACTATCCTCACATTAGCATCACTAGCAAGAAGGGATAAATGAAGATAATGTCTGTAGAGCTTTTATAATATACTTGTGATCAAATATACATAAAAATATTTACATGGGCTAGTAAAGGTTGCATATGTCAAAGATTCAGTCTTGAAGGAATGAGATCGATGATGTCCAGGAAGATGGCTTCAAACCCAGCCGATGCGTTTAAGGTTCGACAACCGCCTAAAATGAGAACATATCGATCCAACGAGGTTCAATAAACTAGCTGAAGCTTTTTCTTACCTTCAAATCAATTAATCTCTGGGTGAGAGAAAATTTAGTTATCGGAACGATCCCTGGGAGCAAGAAAGTTGGTGTCACCCCGGTTGGATCGAGCTACTTTGTGAGGTGAACTATTTCAGTCAAAATCAGACCAGGTAAAACAGGTGATACAGTACCTTCCACTACAGGTTGGATCTCTCTCTTTCCATCCGATCCGGCATGTAGAAAAGCGACGTCCCCGCGGTCGCTTCGCTCCACTGTGACTTTTGTTAATAACTCTCTTGATAAAGGGCTGTGAATTTAAATACCTTCTACGTGGGCTGGAGTGGGAAGCGCCATGGTGGCACCAGCAAACAAGAGCGCGATGGAGAGAGAAACGACCGACTTCAACATTTTAGTGACGAGGAGCTGGGTTGCAAGGATTTAAGGATATACATACTCGCCTTATAACGCCCCCGTTCTGAAAATAACTTCATATTGACATTCAGCAAAGCAACTGTTCGCCGCCTGGACTGCTTCGATCATGATTGAAGGGCATTCCGGGACATTCATTATTGACAGATGCGTGAGTAATATTGCTCCTCCCCTTCCTTTTACGTACCTTTGAAACACTCTTCTGGAGTTATTTACGCTCACGAGATGTATTCTGGCCTGTAATAATTCGTAAATGGATAGAGGAGCTGTATAGACATGACAGTTAATCCCTAGAGCCGTTTAACGATGCTCCGAAATGCAATGCGTCGTCTTAACGGCTGACAAAACGCACTGGAGGTGATTATGGACACGTCCAGCACCGTGCTCTACAGGAATCTGGAGCAATGATAATCAAATGAACATTTACTTTTATCACGATATCAAGATACCGTTGACTGCGGCGCTGGTTACGATGCTATAAAAGCAAGCACCAAAGTCGCTATCATTCAGGATGCACATAGAAGCCCCACAGATGAACAGCTGCATCTGATACCTGCGTTGCGTGTGGGAGGTTGAATACTCATATTAGAATCCGCCGCCATTTTTGCCGGAACTCGAGAGATACCCATACACGCTTCCATGATCATCAATGATAATCTATTTTTATATTTTTCTGACTTCTCTTCCATGTGTGCATGCTAGCGCTCTTATGCGCGGACCGGCATCAATCTTTCTTATCTTAAGCATCGAAAATGTACATAGTACCTATCGGAAGTTAAGGGCAGTGTATGCCAATGTAACATATCACTCTTAGATATAGTAGTTTTGAGTCTTGACTAGTTCGGTATCAGCATCACTTTCAATTATTGCTGCTATCGGATCGAGGTCTCAAATGTGCTTGTACTGATGGCCAGGTTTATTCATTCTACTAAAGGCCGCACAAATTTCGGAACATTTTTGAAGCACCCGATAGCGCCATCGAACTCAATGAATTGCGTGGATATGTTGTTCCTTGACTGTATCAGTGTAGCTCTCGGTCTGGACGTACTCGCGACAAGTACTTGATATCAGTTTATCATTCAATTCCAAGGTTTCAATATCACATCGAAGTTATGTATCACCCATAGTTCGTATAGCCCTCCAGCATTTGATTATAGTATCAAGTCAGCAGCTGCAGCTTCTCAACTGAGGTCTATTAATAGACAACCACAGTATTTGTTACAATTGTTATTTGTTCTGCATGCCTGTTGACCAACATAACAGATTGGCATCTTCTACAACCCTTGCCTCATCGAACTCATTCAACGTCATGATCCTGCCTAATCAATGCTGCTTCTTCATATCTGAACCTGGGCTTAAAATAACTTCTCGTTATCAGAAGCCTCCAAACCATACGGATTTTATGGCAGCGACGGTGAATTCTTGACCACCTGTTGAAACTTGACGCTAATCTCCTTATGTCACATCCCCTGGTGCGGTGCTTTGGTATCATATTTGGTAGCTTGATGGTCAGCCCATACGGATTCTCAATCAGTAAAGGTCTTGGCGCGATGAAGGCTGCTGTGGATTTAGGGATCAGGACATCATCTTATACCGTATCGAAGAAGACCGGTAATTTTTAGGACCGGCACAACTTGCGTCTCAAGAATTAAGGCTTAAACTAGGCTACGGGAGCGACCATCCCGCACTTTTTCCAGGATTCAAAGTAAATAAACCTTAAATCTCGTTTTCATGCTCATGCGACCCCGTCTTACCACTAGGGTCACAAACTCCTCGTCCATGTAACATCACATTGTGAATATCTTCGTCTGGATATCTGTCGCCATTCTTAAAGATCGAAGTTCTACCACCTGCTTTAGGCCGCCGCGTGCGCATGGTTCATTCTCCAGTTCATGAGCTACGTTCAGCAAGACATATGCTTCTGTCACCTAAGGAGAACTCCTCTCATATTGCCAACGTGCAAGCCAGAATTCGGAATGACAACATTTCATGCTAATCGCGGAATCGCACCTCATGCTTCATTGTCTTGGCTGTAATGTGGCTTGTAAACTCTGGAGAGGTATAAAGTAAGTCTAAATCCTCTATGTTTCTGTACACTTGCTCAAGTGTTCACGGATAGGCCTCTCAATCTCCAACCACCTGCCGAAAATGCGTTTCCTCACTGCTACATTCGCCGCTCTTGCTCTCCTCGCCATACCCGCCTTCGCTAGCCCAGCACCTCTCCGAAATGTCGAGTCATTTGGAGGCGAGAAGACCGGCAGATTTATCGTTAAGCTGAAGGATGGTGTCTCCAAGACCAGCCTCATAAACCAAGTCAAGAAGAACGCCACTATCACCCACGATTGGGAGATCCTCAATGGCTTCGCTGGTAAAGTCTTCCTCTTTTCTATTATTAGTGTCATAATTAATCTTATATTGGCAGGAAACCTCGACATTGATACCCTTAACGCCCTCCGTGCATCCCCGGATGTTGAATACATCGCTGAAGACGGTATCATGCACACCATGACCACCCAGTCAGTAACTTCGCCTACTACGTTTCTCAAGTGCTGATGTATCCTGCAGAACTAATGCGCCCTGGGGTATCTCTCGCTTGAGCTCCACAACGAAGCTCGCCAACCAGGACACTAGGTATGTCTCCAAAATTCATCAAAGAAATCATATTTTAACGCATTTTTCAGCGCACTCACCTTCACGTACACGTACGACGCTTCTGCAGGAGCTGGCGTTGATATTTACATCGTCGGTGAGACATACGTACTTCCTGATTATCGATATTTTTGTAAACTCTTCCACCTTAGATACCGGTGTCTTCACCACCCACTCCCAATTCGGTGGGCGTGCCCGCTGGGGAGCAACGTTCGGCGGATACCCCTCTGCTGACGGTAATGGCCATGGTACCCACTGCGCGTAAGTTCTAATATATTTCACGTTGAACATATACTTAGTCCTTCCAATAGTGGAACGGCTGCAGGGAGCCAGTTCGGTGTCGCCAAGGCGGCGAACATCATCGCCGTCAAGGTACTCAGTGATGCTGGGTAAGCCCTGCCATGAACGCATCTTCCTTACTCGCATACTGACTTCAATATGAATTCAGATCTGGCTCCGTTACCGATATGTGAGTACTTGAAGATTTGTATATCTTCCTACAATACTCATCCTGTTATCAATAGTGTCTCTGGTTTGAACTTCGTCATCACCTCTGCTCGCTCCTCCGGCCGTCCTTCAATTGTCTCCATGTCACTCGGTGGCTCCGTTTCGACTCCTCTTGATAATGCTGTTGCGTCGGTAGGTCTTTCTGGTGTGCTAGTATAGTTCTGCTCATATAACGCATCCTTAGCTCACGAGTGCTGGAATCCACGTTGCTGTATGACCATCTCATGACGCCTCTATCGCTCATGTCTCTGACATCTCGATTGAATAGGTCGCTGCTGGAAACTCTAACGCTGACGCCAGCACCTCCTCGCCCGCTCGTGCCCCCAGCGCCAATACCGTTGGTGCATCCACTATCGCCGACGCCAGGGCCTCCTTCTCCAACTTCGGCTCTGTCGTCGACATCTTCGCTCCAGGCCAGAATGTCATCAGTTCATGGATCGGCAGCACCACCGCAACCAACAACATCTCCGGCACTTCCATGGCCACTCCTCATATTGCCGGCCTGATCGCATATCTCATCGCTCTCCAGGGTAACGTCACCCCCGCTGCAATGACCACTAAACTCAAGAGCTTGAGCCTGAAAGGAGTCATTACCGGTCTTCGTAAGTATTACTTCTTGCATTGGACGTACAGCTGATCATTCTGTCAATAGCTTCCGGTACCCTCAACGATCTCGCCCACAATGCTTGAGGTTGTACGGTAGATAGTTCATGTATTATCCTTGCAAATATACTAGAACCACGAAAATGAATCCACATCTACATTCATCACTGGCGCGCTGAATATCCACTTCGTATTGAAGCAACTTTTGTGGTGAGCATAGAGATTTTGCATGCCCGAATGAACAATGTTCAAACATAGGAGTTCAAAAGATCGACTTACACAGCCATCGTCTAATGAAGACCTGTATGGACGGGATCGACTATCAGCGTAAGAAACTCCCGATCTACCCTAAATAATGGCCCATTGTACAAGAAGATTTTATGGCCTGATGTGAACGGCCTGAAAGTTGATATCCCATCCAGGTGCCACGATGGCGGTGCGCAGGTCGCTATGACACAGACCACCTGGAGGGAACAAACGAGCGATCTTCCGACCTGTAGACCGATGCTGGAGAAGTAGATGGGCACCATGAATCTCGGGGAATATCGATTAGGCGAGGTAGAAGGAGGAATGTTGCGAAACTGCGAGTTGAGTGTTTTGGTGGAACTTTAGACATGCACAGCCACCGTTCGACAGTCTTGTAAGTCTTGTAATCTCATCTACGTCCAGTGAGCACGTAGGAATAAGGAACATATACCAAAACTACTCACCATAGTGCCCGATATAAGTGTGGTTTATTGAGGAGAGCTCACCTTTGTTGAAGTACCATCGATTGCCAAGGTAGGCGGTAGACCTGGTTGCAATGCGTACATCTCAGGGGTCTGTCAAAACATTGTATAAGTTCGTGAGTTTAGGCAAGAAGAAGAGAGATATGGGGGAGGAATGTCACAAGCATGAATTAATTCACGATGCTCGAAATGGTGAAAGAATATTAGATCCAAATCAAGTAGGAAAGAACAGAGGTAAATAGAACGATCAAGGGTCACCGACAACCCCGAGCCCCAACGTCAAAGCGAAGGAATACTCGTACGACTCCAGACGAGTAAAAGGGAGCAGGGCAGAATGATGTGGCGGGATATGAAGATGACAAGTAACACAAGTGCACCCGTCTGGTTGATAGGCCATAAAATGAAACAGAACACGAATAGGAGGTTGTGGTGAGCTCATAGCTGGGCTTATGGAAGTGCAGCGAAGATAAACAACGAAGGCTTCGTTGAAAGTCAAAGGAGATGAAGAAGTATGAATGAAAATGCGGAGAGAAGACCACAGAATGGAGGGCCATCCAGCACGAAATACACAAAAAGCAAAGCTCATTGAAACAGGGGAGGAGAATACGCACCAAAAGCAGTTGTTCAGGCAAAGCAATTCATATCAACGCAGAGTATTCGTGGTTCGAAACCACATTGCAGCGCCCCAGCAACCCTCCGATGTATTTTACTAATGGTACACTGGCGAATCAGATTATGGAGGACAGAAGCACCAAACGTGGAAACGCACTATGAGGGTCATCCCTTGCTCGAACACATTAACTACTCAGATTCGCCTGCCCCTAGCTATAGCCTGGGTGTTTACCAGCACAACGTGCCTTACTTTTCTCCGATTCCATATACTCTAATAGCCAGATGACGCGTCATAAAACGATACGGCGGAGCCGCGAGTGTGTGCACTGACGGTGAATCCAGGTTTATCCGATGGCTACAAATCTCGCGACAACTTCATTGCCACTCGCTGTTCCCGGCCTTTAAAAGATTGTTATTGTTAAGATTGTTGAGGCTGTCTTTGCCTAATGGTCCTAGATGCTATTTGATGCGTAATCGTTGAGGAACATGTAATGAAATTGCCTATAGTGCATGCGTAGAAATTGGGTTGGAGTAGTATCTCGCGGACAGAAGGCTGTATGAATACTGAGAGAGACACCGTAGGGCATGGTAATGCACTCTTTACATGCAGTAAGTAGTTGGACCCCACTGATGGCCAGTGGCAGTGCCGTCGTGACGCTAATCTTAATTACGTAATGGATATCAGTGCGCTGACCCAAGTAAGTACAACAAATGGGGGGCCAAATCGCGTGCTAATGGAACGTCAGTCTCGTTACTTCAGTTGTCGCGGCTAAATCGCTTCCTCTTGCGTTCCGCCATCTTACTCTGGGGATATATGGGTTCCGTGTTACCAGGTGGCATTAGCCTATCTAGAGGCTGTCCGGTCGCCCTCCGTGGTTCAAAATGACTCGGGGTAAATATTAGGCAACCTCACGTATTTCATTTACCTCATTCCTTGCCAATCCGACCATCCAGTGGCAACTTCCAAATTCTATTTACCTCGCAGGGATGTTCTCAAGGTTTAAATACCTGCGTCAGAAGTTATTCTACTCGCATCAAATAGTTTGAAGAGTACACTATCAAATTCATTCACGGGCCTTGATGAAAACCACGGCGCACTTGACGCTTCGTTTCATCCTCTTTTCACTAATTTGGCATTCTGAATATTATTCCATCAAGGGCTCTCCTCGAAACGTTCGTTTTTTCGAAGTAATCGGTGTGTAGCAGTGTCAATATGCTTCGTTCGACTAAATTTTACCCCCTTCCCCGCCCCAATCATATTTCTCGTGAATTGGATTCCACTGGGGTGAAAACATACAGCGTTTTGCTAACCATGGTAATTTAAACTCTCCAAGATATTCATCTAGATCTTCCTGTCATGAAAATCAATCAATCGGGTGATTGGCTGCAAAGAAGCACGTCATTCATCAATGAGGTATAGCCTCTCAACTTTGATGTTTTAAAATCAGACAAATACGCCTCTAGAGCATACACGTACATGCATGCACAATCATCACCTGAGCTGTATCATGGATAAGTGGTCATCAGAGTGTGTAGCGCTCAAGTTGCTGCCTCATAAATTATCACTAGCGATCACATCTCAGAATCATATAAATGCCTATCCGGTATTGCAATACAATACCATTACGCCATATTCTATGTTGGTTGTTCTCTCGTTGAGAATAAGCTTCAAACGGTATAACTAAGAATGCCACTCGACCTCGATGCAAATATTTGTCCACATCAGATTGGGAGTGAACTCAAATGTTTCTTCCAGATTAGGTTGGCGTCTACGGAGACTTACCCCACATCAATTGGCGCCTCGAACCTTCAAACAAATCATCGGTTCCGAAACACAGGCAGTGGATGCAAGATAAGTCAACGTTGACGGCATACTGTCAAAGACTGTGAAGGTGTCTATTAATTGTGAATTTTGCCGATTTACAGTTAGCTGACCTCCTTGAACGCTGATAATTCGAAGAGGCGAGTGAGAGACCAGCCGTTGGACGTTGCAACCCTCAGACTATCACACCGTTTTCTTAATGCTCGATCATCCATACCCGAAGGAATGTCAAGTAGAGAAGTGTCAGACGATATAAACTTAATATCCCGTCAGCATAACGTGTCGGATCCCCGCCATCCTCGACACCACCGCTGTTACAAGTGCTGCCCCTCAAATACATATCCAGTCGATCTCCACGGCCCTGCTTGAGCTTAACGTATCATTGATTCTTATCTACATATCTATCCTCACCTTCCTTCTGCCGCCCCGGACCTACAAAGACGAAACAAGTGGACGCGCGCGGCGTCATCTCTTTTATCGCTCTCTAAATATACTCCCATCTTCATTATTTAAATAGCGTTTCCTCCGTTCCATTTCTCGATTTATCCCCAACCGACCTCGACGCGAGGAGTGGACTAGAAAAAAAGGAAATTTGACGCGCCCTCGATTGCTACTTGAACAAATACGGATCTTTCGTTGCTTCCCCCCGTCAGCTCTCGCCGTCCTATTACTCAGTTGATCACTTCGTTCTCGGTTACACACGTACAACTTTTCTTCTTTGCGTTCTTCTTTGACCACGTACCCTACGATATCCCTTCTTTTCCTTTTCTTGGTCCTTCCTTCTCCTAAGTGTATCCAGTGACGAGTTCCTAACCATCTGGCCACCCTCCGTCACCTCATCAACCACAACTTTCCAATTCCATGTCTACGGTCAACATCGCCAAAACTTTTGGAGCCCTCCTCATTGGTGGCCTTTATGCCTCTGTGTATGTTGCTCCCTATGATTTGTTGGAGCACATCGAATAATAATTGATTTATTCATATTGTAGATTGTCGGGACTCGTCGCAGTCCAAGTCGTGGTGTATTTTAAGGTTTATCCTGCTGATAATCCAAGACTCAAATGCTTGGTATATTCCTCCTGTACATCGTAAGACTGGCTTTCTCTTATCTCTGAATCTACAGGTCCTCGCTATATGGCTTTTGGATACATGTCATACCGGATTGATTTGGGGAACTTTGTGGAATTATTTAATCGATCATTACGGAGAGGTGGAGAGGATCGATCATGTACCCTGGTACGTCTTCAGTTTGCCAATATTCGCACACAACGTCGGATCGAATGCTAATCGGTCTATCGCTAATAGGAATCTTGCGGTGCGCCCATCTCGAACTATATATTGCATTCTATGGCTTAAAAATGTTGACGCTTTGCATAGCTTACAATCGTTTTCACCGTACGTCTCTGTATAACTTTTAAATTTACTAAACTAAACCATTTTTAGGCCGTACTCACATTTCTTGTTCACTGGTACTTCATTTTATATCTCCATCACACTCCGCTCACTAACTAATTCGCGGTCTTTCTTTCTCTCGTCGGCATAGTTTCTTGGCGAATCGAATCCATATGTGTGCGTTTTCCTTTCCATTCCCTTTGCATTCGCTCCTCCCTTCATACATCAACATCCGCATTTATCACGCTCTCTTACCCTTCCGTGCCAAGCCCATTTATTGGGCTTGTGATCGCTGAATTGAGATTCTAACGCCGTGATCACTACTTGCAGTAAGCAAAGCCAATTGGTTCCTCACTGTCCCAATCGTGAGTTTTATGTGTTAAATCGGACATACTCACAACTAATAGTCTCATGATAATAGGTCACACTAGCAATCCTGCGTCTTGGTCTGTACATTGATCTAATAATCCTTTTGACTTCACAACTAACGTGATATATGCCATTCATATTTCATTCTCGTCCCTTGTTGCTGATGGTGGCTGGATATTCGACGCTCAATCGTAAATCACATTACCACGTCTTATGCTCCACCAATACAGTATCGGCTTGCGGTAAGTTCGGCGGCAATCTATCCCATCTCCGACAATCATTACTGATTCACGTCTTCCGTCCGCTGCTTATTTCCCCTTAATTTCGACTTGCCTTGTACATTCTCCAATCATTTAGTGACGACGGAAGAGATGTATGTTGACTCTTATTAACTACCAATCTATTGAGATTCTTACTGATCAGCAACCATTCAGGATCACGCTCCACAGCTTCTCGGCATTCAAACAACGCATCCGTGTATGTGCCTTTAGTTCCATTCTATTTTAGATCTGTAGCCTTTCCGTGCCTTTCGCTCATGTATGGTCCCAATTTTACTTCAGTTCAAACTCCTTTAAGCACAGTGGAAACTGATTCTGAATTAGTGGATATTCACGCTTGGTCTCGCCCTCTCCTCGGCGGTTGATATACTCATCACTGGCTCGCTGTTTTTCCTGCTCCAGACAAGTCGGACGGGTACTCCAAAGTGCGTAAAAGAATCTAATGATGTTAAAATTAGTCTCATACCAATCGCTGTAATCCTTCTAGCTTGAATGTTATTATCGACTCGTTGATACGCTACGCATTTGAGACAGGCTCACTAACATGGTATGTTAATAAATTTCTTTTTAAAGCCTAATTCTTATAACTGCAATAAAAGTGCTGGAACGGTGATATCTATGATCTTAGTGGGAGCTTTGTAATCATGTTTTCTGCCACTTCTCACCAAACTTTTCAAAAGTGGTTGGCAATGCCATCAAATCTAATTTTCATGGGATTGCATTTTGTTATTGGAAAGCGTAAGTCCTTCATCGACTTCATACGCTGGAAGCATAATTAATTTCATCCATCAGTGTACGCTAATTCATTGCTAGTAACGTAATTTGAGCATCGGTCCTCTTAAGTACTTGTACTGACGAAGCTCACACCTGTTAGACTCAACACTCGACAAACGCTTCGTCGTGCGCGATCACAAACATCTGGGGATCATGTAGTACCCGTACATTACCTTGATACTCGTAGAAATCGAACTCCTGACGTAGGTAATCGTAAACTCTGACAGTACGTTATATTTATGTTTGCTACTCAGTGTCTTTCGACAGATCCATCAGATATGACTGCGAATTCGCCAAAAGCTCAGAAGGTGAGAGTTTAAACACGATTCGATATCAACTCCGTTAACGATATTCTCTATCCATGCTCAGCTCGAAATCAGCGTTGAAAGAAGCGTGCAGTATGATGATTGATGACAAGGATCGTTTAGGCGATATGCAATTTGTTCTTGAGCTGTTCTGATGTATACACATCATTTCCCGATATTCGTGAGGATATCTAAACTTAGTGGCATTAGCAGTTATAACGTGTAATGAAATAAATATATAATCTATATTTGTGTAGTATATCTGACCATACGTACAATTTCTATTGACACAAACGAATGGGGTGTCCAAATTATGTTATTATTTTCATCTACATGTAGAGTGCTGCCATCAGAGTAATGAACATCATCGAAGATTAAAATACGGGCGCCCCAAAAAGGTTTATCCTTACCCTAAAAACATGCAAACTGACCGCGAAATACCCCAAGCTAGACAGCGGGAGTTGTCAGCGAAGAGGAACCTTAACGTAAGAAGAAACAACATCCTCAAATTTACCAGCCACCACGCTGAAACAATCGTCCAGGAGTCTATATTTTGCTTACTCTAAGTATTTCAGTGAGTGGCTGTTCAAAGCCCAGATTATACATGTGAGCCATGGCCCATTGGGCGTCAACATCGACAAAGGATGGGAGTGGCCACTGGGCGGTGATGAAGTCGGGGTGGCGGAGACGATAACCATCGGTAAGACGCAGGTAAGACCAGCTGATAGTCAGTGCCCGGGACTTGGATCAGGAAAGCTGACCAGCGGTGATGAGAATATAGCGGTTGGACGCAAGTATTGGCTGAATTCTATGCCACTACTTACGTTACGGGCCCATGGGGCAGACGGATCTATGGTGCGGGACACTAAGCCACCGCTACTTTTGTACAGCGGCCAATTTGGGTTGGAAATTTAAAAAAAAATTGTACCCTGTAGAACAAATATTTGGACGTGTAAAACCTCCGCAAGAGCGTAGCAAAACAAGTAAAATTTTAGTGCGAAGGAGGTGTTTTCAAGGAAAATATCTTACAAGCATGGGACGCTTCTCCAATAAGCAGAAGAAATACGTCAAATCTGCTGCTCGTGCTCGTGCTGGATGTCATGGATGTGAAGATGGCTCAGGCGCAGGTAAAACAGTTCAGTTCTTGCATCTACATATCCCATAGACGCGTCCCAGAGACGCTTGCTCGTCAATTCTATGCATAGTGCCATCGTAGATAATCTCGCTTATCTAAAGGACCCTTAATTTCCTTTTTTGGATGCCCGGCCAACTCGCCAATACCCCCAATTTAATTACTCAGCCAGTTTTATTTTTTCAACATATGCTCTAACAAATTTCTTCATTTCATCAAAACAAAGGTTTTTGTTAGAGGAATAACAATTCTGGTCATTTTTGACTCGGCAATATTCGTTGTACAAAAGTAGCGGTGGCTTAGTGTCCCGCACCATACATAGCTTATTTGACCACTTCGAACAACAAATATGATACTGTGGCAGAATTCAACGTGTCTAATATCCATCCTGCTGCCCTCTGCGCTAGTCCCTGACTCAGTGTGATCCTTTGGAACTGTTGGATACGATGTTGGTTAACTCTTCGCAGCCACGCACACTGACAATATTTGTACTTCCAAGACGGCTGTTGTCGATATCCACGCAATATCAAGCTGATAGGAGGAGCTTCTTCCCACTATCCGGGTTTACTGCATAGAAAAAGTGTGTTTAAATTTTGTACCGCTGTATATCCTCTCCTCAGAGAATTATCGTTATTTTCAGTGTAAACCAAGTAGACGGATTACGGATAGGTGCACAGTAGGGATGTTACATTGAGAAGCGGGTAGATGTGCTAAAAAAAATAGCGTTCACGTGCAACTGTATAATTTATGACCTCATAGTCCCCACAGGACATGTCTTTTAGCGGAGAGATCAATATTTGCGTACGAGACAACCCAGTTGCAAGGAGTCGCAGATCTGGATGAGCTGCAGACACTGCGGAGAAGGGCTGTCAGTCGATCATCCTCAGGGAAGACAGGGAAGACAGGGAAAAGCAGTGCTGCTATTGTCAACTTATCTGGGACGAGAGGAGAGCTGCTGTCTTCAACGATGGATAACTGACATTCATGACGGAGAGTATGGTGAGGACCTGGATCGTATTCATACCGAGGATGAGCAGCTAACGAGAAGGGCTGAAACAGGGGAGAGGCTGTGGAGATCTGAAGTTCCAACATTCGATGTGGGATGTCGACGTGATAGCCCACGATCCGCGGCAAGGACGAGCAATTGGCAGGCGGTTGTCATCGACAAGGACTAGATATGGAGGTGGAGTAGGGTTACACGCTGCATGATCTACAACAATATCTGAAGGTTCACGATAAACTGTACCGTCGTGCTTGGTGAGGGTGCTTACAGTCGCTGAATGCCATATGAATTTGGGATACAAACTAATACCATCTATCGAACGACGTATGGGAATATCGAGGTGTAAGATGATGGCGAGGCCGATCACGGGCAGGGACCAGGAGCTGTGACATCCTAATTCAACTCTTATCAATGTGCCTGGTGTTTCCAGGAGTGGCTGGGACGAGATTATGGCTGCCAAATGAGACCACCAAGATCTGCTGGACACCTAGACGCCCAGTGTGGTAACTCCCACAACTACACCACGAAAATCGATGACGGTGGAAGGGGACGAAACGTGAACAAGCGTCAAGAACGACGCAGAAGAGTCGCAGGCATAACCACCAGGGATGGTGCGCTCGTGAGCTCATGGTCGACCAACAGGAGCTTTCACGAACGAATCACACAACAAGAATCGTCTTTCGCGAACGCTCACTTGCGAGAGCAAGACTGAAACAGACCTTTGCAACGACCGCACGGCTTGTACGCGTATTAATCTATCAATGCTAGCACTGCTGGGTTCCAGGGAGAATCGTTGGCTTAGTGACATCCAACGATTGGATATGATTCTGATACGACAGGAAAGCATGGATGGAAGATAAGATCCCCGACGTCTATCGAGCTCGCACCGACGAGAGGTCGTACAGGGCCATGGCAGTGCTCTCGCCGCTAGACAGAATAGAGTTGAAAAGGCGAGAAGGCCAATCGATGACCATGGAATCTCCACATGGCAGAGTACACCACGGCCTGTGTCGAACTTTCCCTGACGCCAGCGTAACAGAACAAAGGGGCTGCGAAGTACTACCACCGCAATGTAACCATTGCTAGAATGATTGACCAGCCACTTTTGGAACTATGGGCCAAGGCTCACTCCTCGGACGTTAAACCAGGACCCACTTTTCGTCGGTCACCTCATTTCTAGGCATATCCCAGCGAACATCTCCGCCTTTGCTACACCAGGGACACCTTAGCAGGTCATAGGTAGTACACGCCATGCACAGCCGGAAAGTAGGGCAGAGGAGCAATATCTCTATTATCGAAGTACTGTATGCTGGAAGAATTCCCATGTAGGTCGCACGCACAACCTGTATGCAGCCGCATCTCAAAGGGCACGAAGTCCCCAGTCCAGTCTAACGTCTGGGTACGTGACTAGGCTGAACGAACGATGAGCAGACAGCCATTCCTGGTCGAACAGTCGAGGTACACGTCACCAACCCCCCTATCTGACACTGAAAGTTGATCTCTGTGACACTCGTACGGGTCAGAATATGTAGCGCCGAGCACATCGAGAACGGAATCTGGGTGTGGGAGCAAGGTTTGTGGGACCAGTAGCGCTTCACAGCTACAACGTTGCAGGTTCGCTTCAAGGACTACGTGGATGTGGCGGACGGTAGACGTAGATGAATAGCTAGCGGATGGAACCTTGTAAGTTGTAGTGCAAATTGTGGTGGAACCTGGTAGGACTGGACATAGGCAGACGCGAATGAGAGGTGCGGTGTGTACCGTGGTCGAACTGGAGTCGCACGAGCATGCCCTTGTCACCAGGAAGGGCCAAATACGGGGTACTGGTAGAGGGTCGATCAGGCCAGGAAGATCGGATGCAAGGGTGGGTTCACCGAATGCAGGGGCTTTGAGTCCTGTAATTGAAGACGAGGATAGGCTTCGAGGAACGGTAACCGTCAACGTCTGCTTTCAGATGGGAATCAAGCGTTGGGTTGTACGCACCAGTTCGACGGCTCATTCATAACCCACAGAAACCATCCTTCTCCCATCATCTTAACCCGCTCAGTCCTAAGTTGAATCTGTATCCGTGAAGGTGTACACCGTTTCTAGATCGATTCAAAAAAGTATTTGTAACCAGATAACGGAGCCAAAGCCAACTCATGAGCAAGGACGAAATAGAATGGCGTCCAGATGTATTGGACGAGCTGTAATAGCGTACATGGACCGGTTTATAGCGATATTGAGGGAAAGCGCGGAAGCGGAAAACGTCAAGCTAGCGTTGAGTTCTGTAAACAAATATGCATTGTTTGGCATCTATGCCCAGGCCAAATAAATCATACAATCGGAATTCGGGATGAACTGCGGGCGCTTCGTCCCACAATTGTTCTTATCGTCTAATCATATTTTTCAAAGTTGCACGGATAGGAATTCTTCGCATTATTCTCCCTCATTTATAATTACGGCGCAGCATTACGTACCTCTCGTGCAGAGACTCTTCTCCTAGCACTGGAACGTGAGCATTGAGGCCTTCGTACCAGGTGTCGAGCACACGCTGTCATATTTCTGGCTGCGCTAGGCTCAATAATCCACAGAATTATACTATTCTAAGGTATTCGGAAGTTGTGCGGTTGAATAATGTGCCAAATGAGTGTGTTTTCTATCGATAGCCTCTCAAATATTACCTTTTTGTTGAACACATAGATGTTTAACAATAATACCTAATTACGAAAGACTTCCTCGTCTATTTTTGTATCATTAGAAGCTGCGTTCAACGTGAACTTCACGTATATTCACCTAAAACTACCCATATTTCACACCCTACGAGTCTCGAATCGTCATATGACGCTCTTCTCGATATGATAAGGAGCTATTCCTGTCATCGCACTTGTATATAATTTGCTGTTAGAGTTTTTGCTTTCTCCTCTTTAAGGTTACACGCTTTGAGTTCCACCATGAAGTTCATATTGTTACAAACCCTCTCCATCTTACTGTTGTCCCTTATCCCAGAAATTGCTTCTCAAGCTGTGAATGGCATATCAAGCAACCCCCACATATTTGGAAACGTCCTCAACTCTTGGACCAAACTCCAAGCAGGCTGGGATGTGTGACATTTTTTATTCTCCTCCTTACTACTCTCTACTATTACTAATTTCATGCGTGCAGCTAACCCGTGGTGAAAGCACTAACGCCCTAACCCTTCCCATGCCCAAAAATGGACCCATCATCGTTCAGCCCAACAAGACAGCCTTGGTCATCATCGATATGCAAAATTTCTTCTTGCATGAGAGCTTGAATGGGGATCCAAAAGGACGAGCGATAGTTCGTAAGTTAAAATTTCCAGTGGCTTGTGTGTTTCTGAAATGACTGATTGGTTTTTAAAAGCAACGACGGTAAATCTCATCCATGCATTCCGTGCCGCAGGGATGCCTGTGCTTTGGACCAATTGGGGTTTAACAGAATTCGATTGTAAGTGTACCTTCTCTTCTTCTACCACTCTTCATTTCACCCATCGCAACTTAACGTATTAATCCGAAAGTAATCAATATGCCCCCCGCATTCATACGAGGATTCTCTCGGGACGGAACCTCCGCAACTTCCTTCGGCAGCGATATGGGGAAGAT
>JASFCW010000072.1:0-21948 GCA_036936985.1 Crucibulum cyathiforme
TTGAAGGAGATGGGGGCAGGTGAGGGCAGGGGATGTTGCATTTGCATTGAAGCAGGAGGTGGGGGTGAGGGATGCTGTACTCATGTTGAAGGAGGTGGGGTTGGGGTATGCTGCATTTGCTTTGAAGAAGGTGGGATTGGGAGATGCAGTGTTCGCTTTGAAGGAGGTGGGGTTGGGGGATGCTGCATTTGCTTTGAAGGAGGTGGGGTTGGGGGATGCGGCATTTGCTTTGAAGGAGGTGGGGCAGGGGAATGGAGCACTTGCATTGATGGAGAAGGTCAGGCTGGG
Organism: Crucibulum cyathiforme; assembly: GCA_036936985.1. Classification (NCBI taxonomy): domain Eukaryota; kingdom Fungi; phylum Basidiomycota; class Agaricomycetes; order Agaricales; family Nidulariaceae; genus Crucibulum; species Crucibulum cyathiforme. The sequence goes on from JASFCW010000072.1 coordinate 289, forward strand.
GAATGGAGCACTTGTGTTGAAGGAGGAGGTTGGGCTGGGGAATGGAGCACTTGCGTTGAAGGAGGAGGTTGGGCTGGGGAATGGTGTGCTCACATTGAAGGAGGAGGTTGGGCTGGGAAATGGTGCACTTGCATTAAAGGAGGAGGTCATGCTGGGAAATGGTACACTTGTGTTGAAGGAGGAGGTCAGGCTGGGGAACGGTGTGCTCGCATTGAAGGAGGTCGGGCTGGGGGATGGTGTGCTCACATTGAAGGAGGTGAGGGTGGGGGTGAGTAAGACACTGGCCCACATCTCTGTTCACGAGGAGGGGCGCACGATGCATTGAGGCCTGTAAAACATATTACTCACCTAGCATTTGGACGCATTGTGGGGGACAAGAGAGAGAGGAGAGTAGTGATGAGTGACACTGAAAACCATCAACACCCATTGATGCACTGTCTGGCAAGTCCCGATGAGCATGTGATCTGCCTTCCAACCAATTAGAATTGTCCACAAAGCTGAGCTGATAGTTGGGTGTCAGACAACATTTAACTTTACTCATCACCATCAACACCTCCTCTTGCTCAAGCTCTTCTTCCACTGCCCACAGTAAGTCTTGGTCCAGGTATATATTTACTAATTTATATTTTATAGGCCTCAATGCATCATGCACCCCTCCTCGCAAACAGAGATGTGGGCCAGTTTCTTACTCACCCCAGCCCGACCTCCTTCAATGCGAGCACACCATTCCCCAGTTCGACCTCCTCCTTCAATGTGAGCATACTATTCCCCAGCTCAATCTCCTCCTTCAACATGAGCGCACCATTCCCCAGCCCAACCTCCTCCTTCAATGCAAGTGCACCATTCCCCAGCCTGACTTTCTCCTTCAACATGAGCACACCATTCCCCAGCCCAACCTTCTCCTTCAACATGAGTGCTCCATTTCCCAGCCCCACCTCCTTCAAAGCAAACGCCGCATACCCCAACCCAACCTTCTCCTTCAATGCAAGCGCTCCATTTCCCAGCCCCACCTCCTTCAAAGCAAATGCTGCATACCCCAACCCCACCTCCTTTAACATGAGTGCAGCATCCCTCACCCCCACCTCCTGCTTCAATGCAAATGCAACATCCCCTGCCCTCACCTGCCCCCATCTCCTTCAACATGAGTGCAGCCCCACTGCCCTCATGTGCCTTCAGCACAAGCAGCTGCTGATACCCCAAGGTAATTATATATATTATTTACTACTTGGTTGACCTGTAGTTACAAGTTGTATTTACATATAAATAAATTTATATTCTTTTTTTGATTTCTATATGGAGCAAGAGTCAATTAATAAGGTTTAAACAAGATTAATGTACTTAAACATGTTTAAACCAAATGTCTATGACAAAGCCCTTAGTTTAATCTAAGTCCACTGAGTTTCATTTGTAATGCTTTCGAGTCTGTAGCCCATGTTGTCCCTCCTTGTGCTCTCTGCATACATATCAAAGCTGCTGAATTAATTCTGTACAAAGAGGCTCTTTGCTTGTTTGTTTGCGTTCAAAACCAACATGTTCCATGGTTAAAGTAAACACCCACAGCCTGTTGAAGCAGGTGCTCTCATCAATAAAACTAGGCATGAGCAAGAATCTGGCTTGCTTCATAAGATATGTTGAAGTAGGTCAGCTGCAGATCAATTCAAGAAATAAACTCCTCATTTTGATGGCCCTAATGTCACTAGCATGGCTGATCGATCCTCATGGCCACCTCTCTGAAACCATGAGAAACAAAGAATGCGTCAAATACCACCTTGCTTCCTTCTATAACACCTCAGAAACTTGCTTCATTTATAACTACATTCATCTCTTTGATATCTAAACAGGACGTCTTCAATAGTAGTTGTTTGTAAGGCCAATTTCGTTCATGTTAGTTATACTCTAATTTTTTTTTTGAGGGACTAGTAAGGAGATAATGGGTTTTTTTGGGAAAAAAAAACAAGGAGATAGATATTCAAGCAAAGAAGGTGCATCTCAACAACATTTCCGAAAATATCATATAATATTATTTCTAAAATAACTTTGCTGGACAGGAGCTGACATACTGCATGCACTGACAGCGGAAGGTGTCCTTGACAACTGGACTCAGCTCTCAGACGAACCTAGGGACCACCCAGAAACCAAAGCAACCATTATCCTGCATGGCACTACTAGTGTTGATGGAAGGAACCTGTGGATTAGCAAACATGGTGGGTGCTGGAAAGTCAGTATACAGAATTGTGAAGGGTGTTTGGAAACTTATTTCATAATAAAAACTAACATTGAACATATAGTATGTTAGTTGTATCATCAGTGATAGATCCATTTCTGTTGTAGAAATATGCACTAGGTACTGAGCTGTTAGGCTATAGGTTACAAATCCATGAGGTGTAGTCTACAGTATCTACAGTTTATATACCTCTAGTTAATGTATCTAGAATATACTACAATTATCTACTGTGTCTCGGGCTGAGTAAGTGCTGTGTCGGGCTTACTAATTCCAACAATTTCCCACCTCTTGCTACTGATTTCTTGAATCCACCGTGCTAACGTCCCAGATAATCCATTTACAACCACAGCCAACCATACGATATCGTTTCTCCATCGGAAGCGCTGATGTCCGCTCATTGGTGCAGGATATCAACCGGGATGGGATTGACGACCGAAAATGTGTCTAAAGGAGCTGTCGTTAGCTATTTTTGCGATAGAAGTCGACTCTGTAGTTGAAGAACACACGCCTAAGTGCCGAGGGGGGAGGGAGGCCACTAAGAAAGGACGAAACTATGCCAGGCATGTCTGGTAGGAAGGGTCAGGGTGAAGGTAAAAGCCAGATCGCCAAAAGAGAATGCCAAATACAGGTGCATTGGTTGATCGTGTAGGCGGCTAGTGGTGGTATGCTGTGAATAGAAAAAATGTTTCATGGGCTTCGAGGAAACAGAGCCTACAGTACGAACGCAGATCACGTAAGACCGCCAGCAAAGTTGAAGCAAGAGTGGGAGAAAAGAAAAGGTACTACCATGATGGTTGAACGATTGTAGTATGTCAGGGTGTGCATCTCATTCTACTTGTTTAGGATTACTCTCGGCAATCAGTGACCAGTACGAAGGTCGAACGCGTCTGAGCAGCAGACATTCTAATGCAAAGTGGTGGGGTGACAAGCGCCAGAACGGAACTAAGGATGTTGGCGCTTTCTAAGCCAATAAGGGCGACCTATGTTAGGTTTCTCCTTAGCCCATTGAGAGCTGGGTTGCTTTTCAAACACGCTTGCTTCATATTTATGAGCGCGCGTGGAGAGAACCAAAAGTTAGACACCTGTATACTGTCAGGGTGTGTCAACGCAATTAAAACGTTCACGAGAGTGTTATTGAGCGGGTTATCTCATTCAAACCAACGTGCTAGAAAGGTGTGCATGGGCAGGAAAGCGTCGAATTAGAAAGGGCGACGGAGGAGAGGAGAAATTGAACACGCGCCGGGACCCGGGATGATGGATCACGATGACTAAGTTCAGTAGTGTCGGATCCAAACAAAGCGCAACATTGCGTGACCAACTAGTACATACGACTTACCTTCAACTTACCGTCCAACTTTACTGTCCATATTGCTTCGAGCCTAGTCGCTCATATCTCACTCTTTATAAATATTTTGTTCTTATAGCCAATAGGATACATTCATTGAATCATAGGCCTTATATACTTATTAGTAACGGAATAAAATAAAGTATGGCTCAGTCAGAATAGAACTTGACTGTATATATATTGAAGTAATTATACATAACGGGATAAAATAAGTACAGCTACGAGGATAGCCAGTAAGAGTGAAATAAAATATGTAAGTATGTTATAACTCACCTCAGTCAGAATAGAACTTGACTGAGGTGTTTCTACGCTATCTACGAGCTTTATATACTGGAAGAAATAATAAAAGGAGTAACTACTAGAAGTAGACTTAAACATACAAATGACTTGTTTCTACGTTACCAAGTCCGAGTAATAAATATGTTACTATTTCGTCTAAATATTAAGTGGGTCGAATAGAAGGAGTTCTGAGTGGAAAATTAAGGGCCGGCGATGCACAAGACGGCTTGTATTTCCAACAATTAGGACGTAAAGCTACTTAATTTCTATATCCCAGAATTTTCATACGAAAAAAATTCAATATGTATGTTATGAGTGTTATGAGCTATATATGACCAGAAGTTCTATCATGCATATAGACATAGAGCCATAGCGGTATTGGGTAGCTCATATAAACTAGATGCATGCGACTAGGGCCGTCTACGCCGGATATAACGCCACATAAAGAGATCGAAATTTTACAAAATTTTATGATAATTCCAGTCACGGTAACAAAATTGCAAGGCTTATGTGTAGCTAGAGAGTTTCAGATAAATAAACCAGAGCTCGAGAGAATCCTCAATCGAGAGGACGATCTTTGAATACAACTAGGTTGCCAGTTTTATCATAATTATGCAATTTAATATTCTCGTAAGTTTTCTAGAAGTTTTCTTGTATGAGCTGAGCACTTAATGTTAATAATGAAAAACTTACATTTGCAAAGTTGAAGGTGGCCTGCCCTTTTTCATCCGTCTTCTCTTTCAAGTCCCTACTGTGACCAAGCACAAAATCCAAAGATGGAGATGCACTAACAATTACAAGCCTATGGGTGTATTATTCAGAAAATATCAACATACAAGGAATTTAGGAGCACATACGGGATATTACAATCATAATGGTCTTCTTTTTTCTCGGCACAAACAATCTCGTCCGTAGTGAAGCTCGTAACGCTAGCTTCATATATTGTAGCAGAATCTGAGTCGTTCAGTTTGCTGATTATGGCCCGCTTACGAACAACATCCTGTCCAGCTTGTCTTTGAGTTCCTTGATATATAAAATACTGACTTCGACCGTGTGATCGCCACCGGCGCTACTATTTCCAACAGGAGCACTGATCGCAGGGGCACTAACCGCCAGATCACTGCCATAGGCCGCAGGTTTAACAACAGTTGTGCCCCCACCCATTCGGCTGAAGAGATACCCATCCCAAGGCGCAGTTCCTTGGATGATCCGCATATTTCCCCATTTCGCCTTTAAGACAAATTTAGCATCTACGTGAAGAGCGCCGCGGACTAAGGCATTGGTAGTCATTGAATTGGTGGCTAGATAAAAACACAATGAGGAATATGACTTCTCGAGTGAAATAGAAGTCCCATACGGATGTCTTCTACGACCCCTTTTAGAGAAAGAGTCCTGATTAGACCAGTCATCATTACTGGTGGCATATCTCCACAAAGAGAGATTATAGTCGCAATGATTCCAGCAACTAAAGGCGCAGCCTTGATGAGATAGGCTAAGTTAATACTAAAGTTTGCAATTTTTGCGCAGGTGAACTCCTTACCATCGACGTTCCAGATTTAAAGACAGCAGACTAGAGCACCCTCAATGAATATAATGAATCATTTATTCGTCAAGGAAACACAAACCGTTGTGTCTTTCAGACCACAGCTTTTTATATTTTCTCCAGGTGCGAAGAAATCAACTGCTGGACCTAACATAAATATTTATTCTCAATCTTATTCACAATCTTCGAAAATGATTTGCGTACCATAGTTGGATTCTGAACACATTTTATCTCTAATATTTGTAGCGCCAACAGTGTTGACCAGAGGAGCGCTGGCAGGGCTATAATTTCTAGCATCTTCGCTGCAATTGGCAGACGCAACCTATTTCGTCATTAAATCAGACAGATATTGGCATAGAAACGTACGCCGACATTACATACCGTTACATGTATTCCATCCTTGACAAGCTGAGCAGTGATATTAGCTATAGATCATTACAAGCGAGGGGTGATACTGACCCGTAAAACTTGTTCATTCCAGAATTGATTACGTGGTCCGTGATGGCTCATGTTTACGACGGAAGGCCGTCGTGTTTGCTTGACATTATAAAAGATCCATTCGATACCTTTAACACTGAAGCTGCGTTATAACTTGTTTGAATGAATATAACCTCATCCCCGTACGCATGCACAACACCAGTGAATTTTCTAATGAGGCCAGTTTTAAGTATTTATATTGTTAAGATAGAATATAAATAAATATATACCCGTCGTCGTTGTGAATTTTGACAGCAATCAATTTGGCAGCCTAATGTCATCAATTTAGATGCTGTCTGGCTTCTATTTATTATCATACCTTGGCAACTCCCCAACGTTTCCCAGCGGCTATTCCACTAAAATAGAGTGAGACGACTGAAGATATTAATAGATGAAATGTTTCCATACGCAACGTGTGTACCGTGCCCTTTGAGGTCGTCGTTCTAGTCAAAGATTAGGATGGCACTCCATCAACGGAATTTATATACCCACAGTAGCATTTTTTTCTTCAGATACATGAGGCACATGAGACACGGTAGGAATATTTCAATTTAGCTAGTTGAGATGACTTACGGACTGTTTTACCCCAGACTGCCCGCCCTCCGAAGTCTTCCTGAAAAGATTATAAGAAAAATACTAAAATTTCCACCAAAACACTAACATGTTTCAAATATATCCCTTCCGTCAGTGTCGATAATCAGTCAGCCCAGAGCTCGATGCAAGATGCCTTTATGGAACACTAACCGCTATCTGTTATCTCTAATTTTTAGCATTGTATGGTTTAATAGAGGATCAATAACTAACCAAGAATATAGATATCAACACCAGCTCCTGTTTCGAAGGACGAATCGTATCGATATGGAAAATTAACGTCATGAGAATGTTTTTCGGTGGAGAGCTTTGCCTTCTGGTTGATGCGACATAATCCCCAACCTGCATTATCCTTCTCGGTTGTTTCGTCCCTAATATTCACGTTAGTAATGAATAGCGTGATAGACGAAATGAGCACTTCTGGTTAACGATCTCGTCGTCGACTATGGCACTATTTTCAGATATATATTCTACATCTTTATGATTTTCCAAGAGTGCAAGAACAGTGGGGCTAAATACTCCTAAGATTGAGTTTTAAACCCGCAGAATTTTATGATCGTTAGGAATTAACTTGCCGACATATGCATTTGCGAACTCCGGATCCCATTTATGAACGACCTCGTGGTTAATCTGTTCATCCTGATTATGTTCATCGTTGAACCTTCTGATAAGCCGTTCCATATCAACATTATCCTTCAATCGGATAATGTACTCGGTGCGAGGGGTGGTTTCAGGTTGGCTCATAGTAGGATAGATGCCGATTATACAAATTTCCAAATTCAAAGCGCAGTTGCGAATGCTTTACTTATGGAGAAGTGAACGGCGCCTACGGATTTCCAATTCTCTTGAAATCTCCATCTGTCCCAAGTTGCTCTCTACATCCGACGCCAAAACAGACAGCTTGTGCAGTTCGTCATTAAGGCCCATTTCTCATGTCTCAAGAGAAGCCTCGAACATGGAAGGGACGCACGACTATGTATTCATCTCCGCCTGTAAACACTGGCAGCTGACACTCATAAAGCGCCCCGCAGCAGCGAGAAGCGCTGTGGGAATGAATAATGGCTTCAGTGCTTTTAAGTTAATCAAGAAAAGTACTTGATTCAGTCTCCTTATCCACGCATTTTATCTTCTAACGACAAAGTAAAATCCTTTCGAACAGGTAGGAGCAATATTTAAAAGTAAGGAATACTTGGGAAGCTTTCCCTTATTTTGATTTACTCACCCGTGTGGCCAAACCGCGGCACCCGCGTCATTTTCTCCTGGCTAAAATGAATTGTCCTTGCTGGTATCAAGATGTTGTCGCTGTTTAAATTTTACTTTTCATATTTCAAAGCTTCTTATTAGATTGCTTCTGGTCCCTGGATTTAGGTTAGTAGTGGTAAGTCTTTGTTATATTCTATAATCAGAAATTCTAGTTCCCGATTGTTGTGTGTGAAAAAACTACTCTGATTAGTTACTGAAGTTGATTCACCAAGAGCATCTACAGACAATGAATATAGACTTCAATGAATGCATCTTGGAAATAAATTCTTAATAAGAAGTGTTATCTCAAATACCTGTTTTGTTTCAAACAAAGATTATCCGCTTCAGGAGCAATAGTCGTAAATATTAAAGCCACCTGACACCCGGAGAATATGTTCGTAGCGCTGAAGTTCAAACATTTACTAATGGAGTGGCTGATCAAGCGTATATGTCTCTCTTCTTAGGCGTTGAATGTAGCGCTGAAGATTGAATTGTCATTTTGCGAATGGCTTTGGAGTGGCAGATGAAGAATGCATCTTTGTCTTTTTAGACGTCAAATGTAGCGCTTGAGACTGAAATGAGGGTCTCTCCAAAATTAGCAACATCAGATCCAGGCGATATCGCCTCAGTCGCCAAGATGATTGCCACCCTTGTTGCAAGGAATCTCGGCTCTTTTATAGTGACAGGAGCCGCGAATGTGAACAGTCTCGTCAGGTTGGAAGAGGTCTAGTGGGTGTTACTATTCCTCCAAGAGTTATGTCACTTGGATTACATGAATAGAAATAAGTCAGCTGAATGCATAAATTTAATAAGGTGCCATAACTTTGGTGTGTCTGCTCAATGTTTTTAGTACCGTTCGATACATGTCCCATGGCACGTCTGCAAGACGCTTGAGCTGATATTATTACGGGTACGCAAGTGGCATGGGGAATTTAAAAACTCGTCTACGAATGGAGGTTTACTCGTCCAAGTGCTTCAACTTCGAAAGTTTATTCAGGAGGTATTGCTTTCCCTGTAGTGCTATTCTGCCGTTCTTTTTCACACAGGCCAGCTCTGGAAACAGAAGGTAGAAGTTGGATATACAATACCACTGGAATTGTGGTAACAATGTACGTATTAAGCAGATTTCAGTGTTCACGTGAGCTTTATCATTCACTTCCGACTCTTCGTTCCCCCACTTCCATCCAGTCGTTCAATCGCTAGATCGTTACATCAAACAACTCTGTTAGGAGTCAAGGAGCTGAGGATATTTTCGTAGTCATATCACCCGCAGCTACGAAGAAAGTAGCAGGTGGCAGGCGAAAATGCGGCTGGCAAATATGCGGAGCATTGTTGGCGTAGCCATCCACAAAGTAGTTAGTTGCAGCAAGATAGTAGCGGAAGGCACGGAAAAACTTATTGAAGACGTGCATGTGACCGGAGGAGACGCAGATAATGCTAGTAGAGAAGAAGTTAATGGTGCAGTTAAGAAAGAGCTGGGTCAATAGTTGGCGGAGACGCTAGGCAATGGTACTATAGAGGAAATAATGAGAATGCCGCTGAAGCTGATGACGACGGTTGACGTTGGCGAAGGAAGCGCTTCTTCCTTGGATGGCAATAGTGAAGCAGCTGATGACGGCGTCGAGGATGCCAAGCAGTCAGTCGACAAGTGTTCCTGCTAAAAGAGTGTTTAACACGGTGCATGCGCGGACACAGCCCTCGATCTTTCGCGATAACCAACCAACAATGACCGCATAGCAGGGATGCAACGACGTGTGCGAAACTGTAAAAATGGAAGCGTTGGCTAGAATTAGTGAGTATATCATCGTTTGGTTGCAATCAGAAACTCACCACCTGTACCCTATCTCATTTGAGATATTACACCTTCTCTCCAGTCCTAAGCTAAGTAACGTGCTTGTAACTCGTTTCTTGCATCCACTAGGCCCACACCTGCACCCAAGTTGATACAGTCAAACCACAGTCAAACACACACTGTTATCCCACCACATGCACGTATTACTGTAGGCTAGTGGCCTCAGGCTCTTCACTGGGATCGGATTGTCGAGCAGTGGGGTGTGTACAGGAGCAGGCGTCAGCTGTCATCCGGGTGGTGCTCGATGCCATAGTTTGAGATCGGATGTTGGGGCGAGGAAAGAGGAGGCATCAGAGATGGACAAGACTCTACCACACATGTCCGGGCGGGCGAAGACAAAATTGACGAGGATGCCAAACACAGATGTATGTGGCGATTTGGTAGGGCCTAGCGGTGGCATGCTGAGGACAGGGAGCACGCTCTATGGGGCTCGGAGGCGACGAGGCTCGTGGTACAAACATAAATCGGGTAAGATTGCCAGCACGGAAGGCGCGCCTACTGTATGCTGGGTGTGACGTGAATTGGAGTACTGCGAGGTCGGGTGTCAAATACAGCAGAGGAAGGGTAGGGCAAAGGATTTGAAGGGCCAGAGGTTCAGGGCGGCAGATACAAGGTGGATTGGGAAGATACTTACCTTCACTCCGATCCAATTGATAACACACGAATTGTCTTCGAGACGGGCTGACTTGAGCTGTGGACCCCCGAAACCATAGTTGAACAACACCTGAGATGGCGACTAGTGAGTATATGAGGCTGTTCCAAAGATAGAAGAGCATAGACAGGCCGTCTGGAAATGGAGAGAGGGTGTCAGGACTGCATCACGAGCGAGAGCTGGGAGTGGAGACGCACCAAATCTTATTGATCGTGAACTGCCAAAACTGTTCCACTACAGAGCTTAATCCCAACTTTCTAACTACGATCCACAGCTGCATCAGCTCGAATTTTCAACCATATCATTCAAAACTGCCGGACCTTCAGCTCGGAAGATTGGTGTTTGTGCGCACGCAGAGAATGGAGGGAGTGATGAACTTCAGGATTTGTAATGCATGCACATGTGTGTTTGACGTGTGTATGCGTGTTGGTGATTTGTGACAAATCAGAGACATGAAAACAGGCCTGGGCCGTAGACGTTCCAGTGCAAAGAGGGGGCGAAGGAGAGCAGGAAGTTGAACACACCAGAATGAGATTGCCCGCGACATCTGAACCAAATAAGGACACATCGATGCTTTCCCTTGGTTTGGTAATATTAGTGATGCGAAAGTTCGGTTCTGAACTTTGGTTCGAACTCGAACCTACCAAACGGAACCATAAGTCCAGTTCAGAATTTAACCCTTGAACCGAACCGAACGTAAAGTCCAGTTCAAGTTCAAGGTTCAGAGAATTGAAGAAAATCCCAAATGCGTTCGAACCAGGTGAACACTCAATTGCATGAAGGCAGTGCCTCCCCTTGACCGACCTAGACCCTTAACTGCTCTTCATCACCATCACCAGTACTGATGACGTCGACGTGTTTCAGGTTTGTAAATCAACTTTTTAGGATGTAAGTATTCTCGATTTCACTATAATGAGTGGTGATAATTTTTCTAGCTGCCCTTGTTCCTAATCATTGTGCCACACATCAACTTATTTTCGCCAGTCTTCGATCCAGATAATGCAAGACGGACACAATCCACAACGACAGGGTCATCAATCCTACGACATCGAAAAAGACTGGCTTCGTCTCTTAGTTTGATACTTTCTATATTTGAACGAGCCCCACCTTTTATATATAAAATTCAGGTCAGCAGGTGAGCTGTATTCTCAACGCTTCAAATTCTCAAGAGTACATATAGAAATGGTCACATTGCAGCAGTCCATCAGGCTACAAAATATGTTGACGCTGTGATTGTAGAATTGGATGATAAAGATTTTGCTTCTGAGGACGAAGATTAATGAACATGTATTCTGTAACAACTCTATCACCAGCTATGTTTTCTCTGGATGCCTTAGTGTTGGAATATGAGCGTCAAATTACGAGCGAGCCCAATCTAAACTATGCCCACAGTTGTATTTACATTTTTGTAGCTGCTTATCATTTTGATATGTATCTAATTATGTAGATATTTCGTATTTAAGTAGAGTACTTTTACGCTATGCACTCATCCGTTTGCCTCAAAAGCTCACTGAGGTCAAACGTTATCGTCGCTTATTTTAACACTTAGAAGAGAATTTAAGTAATTTTATTTTTATAAAGTTCGGTTCACAGTTCAAACCCCCATTGAACTGGAACCGAACCTTTTTGAACCTGAACCCATGGTCCAGTTCAGAGTTCGGGAAAGTACCTGAACCGGACCCAAAGTCCAGCTCTAGGTTCAGAGAAAATTGCCAAAGAACCGAACCGAACCGAACTTTCGCACCACTATTTGGTATATATCTCGAGGACCTTGCTCGCCCCCTCATTCTGCCTCATTTTTTGTTCAAATTGGCTCTGCTTGCTTGTAATTACTGATGATGGAAGGTAAAACGTGCTCAGTTAAGTAGCAAAACTCAAAAAGATCACCCCAGTTGCCCTACAGGCTACAGGCTACATGCTTCAATACTTTGATTCTCGTCCGCTTGGAGATTCATGTTCACTTACTTAACCACAGTCACTAAACCCTTTCAATCGTTCGATAAGCTTACTCGACTATGATACAACAACGGTAGCTCAATGAATCCTCCATCCGGAAGTCGATATCAAGCATCATCGCGACCAAATGTCAAAACATGCTCGAAGGATAGGGGTAATGGATATCGAATAGATGTTAAGGCATTGCGAGTTGACTCAGTATCAAGATCCTCCAAGGGAGACGATGCCGACCTCAACAGGACATCACTTCACCAGTGGCGCAGTAGTAGATCTAGGAGAGTCATGTCACATGTATGATGTGAACCTCAGTATAAACGAAGTCAGCCAAAAGTAGGCGAAAGTCAAGGAAATACAGGTTTTGACTAAGTTCTTACTAAATGGAAATTATACTATAAAAGTCTGACATCGCAATTCATAGGTTCATATAACTGATACACATTAGAATGATATTCAGAAACTAAAATGTAAATACAATGGTAAATGGCCTGCAGGCAGTGTCTGGACTAGTAGCAGTCGCTCCTAATATTCCACCTTCTCTGGGTCCTTCTATACCTGTACTATGATGCGGCATCAACTCTATTTTATCTGCGTTGCGATTTAGGCTGCCTACTAGTAGGCGACCATCTTAAACGAGGCGTACTTCTGATGATCTACTGTCAACGTTTTCGAATATCATCATGATTGTGATTTTATTCATCTCATCACTTTTGGCTGACCAAGCACACATTCACGTATCAACATATCTCTCATATCAACATGATTGCATCTCTTTATGGGCTTAATTTGGCACGTCCAAGTCCTATAAGAATGCGGAGACAGCAATAAAATGTCCCCGTATATAAAGCAAAATTTGAAACGGCTGTCAACTTCTCTTTTAGCGCACTTTGCCAAGGAACAATGGCTTTTACACAGCTTGAAGTTGCGGATGACGAGTGTCTGGTGGTACTCTGTGACTTCACAGAGCATCTTATCGTTGATGTCCAAACAATGCCCTCCGCCCAGAGTGTTGACCGACTTAATCTTGTTATTGCACTCTTGAGCTATTGCAATTCCCAGTGTGGGAAGAGTGATTACCAATACAGTATTATTTCCTTTAGGCTGGGTGTAGCTCTCCGGGAGCATTTCTATCACACAGGCTCCGGCGATCTCTTTAGATCACTTTCCCTTCTTCGGCAGAGTCTAGATTTGACATCGGAATCCTCGCCTGAGAGGGTCAATATACTCAACGACCTCGGCATCACGGTGCGCATGCAAGCCCTACTCACTGGCAAACAAGAACACTTTCTCGAAGCAATACAGCTGCATCGCGATGCTTTGGATGCTGATACAGGGGAATGCCGCTGTAAAACAGCAGCATTGCTTAATTCGTATGGAGATTCTCTCCGAGTACAATTCGAAGCACTGGGTCAATATCAGGATATTCATTATGTTACAGATGCGATTGGAATTTACAGGCGTTCTCTGGAGGTAGTACGACAAGATTCATTGGATCATTGCCTGGCACTCCATGGCCTTTCTATAGCCATTCGGAAGTTTTATCTCCACACAGGTCAAATTAGCGATCTTCAGGAGGCTTCCCGATTAGAGAGAATGGCATTGCAACTAATACCTCCCAACCATCCGCTTCGAGGTGCATGTCTATCCAACCTGGGGGCAATTCTTTACAGGCTATTTGATCGGAATGGAAAATTCGACATGATAGAGCAGGCTGTTGAGATGAATCGAACGGCAATCCTACTTCCTTATATACCCCGACTCCTACATCCAGAATTGTTAAATGCTCTAGGAATTTCATTATTAATCATCTCAGAAATTGAAGGAGGTGATAATTCACAGAGTATTTCATTGTTTCGGCGTGTACTAGAAAGTCCTGCAGCTTATGTTTGGCAGAGAGTAATCGCACTGCAGGAGCTTGCAGTTGCTTTGAAAAATGAGTACGCCAAATCTTTCGACCATAGTGCAGTGGAAGAAGCAATCCTACTCCAACGCAGGTGCTTTACGCTGCTGCCCCAACGACATCCTCAGGTGATTCTCGGTATGCACAACCTTATACTCAGCCTCCAAGCACGGTTCTATCATCTCCGTCAAGATGACGACTTTAACGAAATAATGTCATTATACGAGGAGTTACTGGCTTTAATGCCCACATCACATCATCTTCGTCCAAAAACTCTCCATGCATTTGCTATTGCATTGTTGGCAAGATTTGACCACGCACCTGAAAAGAAGTTCACGGACCGTGCAAAATCAATAGCCCGAGAGGGTTTAGCATTGATAGAGGGAGATCCTCAAACACATCCATTACGCATTCCTTTACTTGATATCATTGCAGTATCCATTTCCAACGAATGCATGTCTTCGAATGACTTTACAGAATTGGATGAATCTATTTCAACATTTAGAGTAATATCAAACCACTTGGAATGGTGGAGTTCATCTTCATCTACAAAGAAGGCTGAGTTTCTGACAAACCATGCTATTGCACTACGCATGCTATACCAGCGTTCTGGGATTCAAGATGTCTTGGAAGAAGCTCTTTCTATGCATGCTCGAGCTCATGAACTGGCAGGCTCTGCATCTGTTCACTCTAGTTGGTGTGCAACGGAAACTGGAGTAACCATGATAACTGCATATCAGCGTACTTCTTTACCAATATACTTAGATGATGCAGTCTCCTGGTTTCGATGTGGTGCTGCTTCTCAGTTAGGATACCTGTGGAGAAAGTTTAATGCAGCATGTGAGTGGGCCCACCACGTCGATGGCATACATGATTCAGCTTTGGAGGCCTACCAGTTAGCTATTAAACTTCTTCGACAGTTTGCTACACTTAATCTTAGTATCGGGTCACGTCACAAAATATTGGCAGAACGAAGTGATGGACTGGCACGAAATGCAGCAGCATGTGCGATCCATTATTTTCAATATGAAAAGGCAATCGAGCTGTTAGAAGAAGGACGTGGCATCTTCTGGTCCCAGGCACTGCAACTTCGAACATCGATGGACGATCTGCACCATGTTGATGAAGCTCTCACAAAGGAATTACGCATTGTCGCTAAGCAGTTAGACGAGGCTTCATATCGATCTTCGCGGACGTGGCCAATGACTAATATGAAGCAAATATCAGTTGAACAGGAGGAGCAGAATTTTCGCCAGTTGAATGATCGCTGGGTGAAGATTATCGAGACAGTGCGGACAATTCCAACACTTGAAGACTTCTTGAGGCCGCTAAGGATCTCTGCTCTGTTGGAATCCGCTCGTGAACATCCAGTGGTGATTTTAAACGCGTCCGATGCCCACTGTGATGGTCTCATCCTCACGAGAAATGGGATTGAACATGTGGTTCTTGAGAATTTTGGCATTAAGGATGCTCGAAGATTTGTTAAAGTTCTACAAATCGCACACCATGCCGCTGTCCGAGACGGGCAGTCAGTGTGCGAGGCCTCGATTCTCAGACAACTCATGGATAGCAATATATCTGATGGAGACAGTGTTATACTTCGGGAAACCATCTGCAATATGCGAGCTGGCCAATTAGTTGATAAACATGAACCATCACTCAATGACATATTTGCTTATGTCTTGCAAGTGCTATGGGATGATGTCGTAAAGCCCATCATAGACAAGCTGAAAATTCAAGTTAGTTCTTTCTTTATCTTCCATAGATTATAATTCTTACACAAGCATAGAAGTCCAAAGATCCAACCCGACTCTGCTGGTGCCCGACTGGATTATTCACCTCTCTTCCATTGCATGCTGCTGGTAATTATACATCCTCCCCCAGTGCAGAGGGTATATTCAATTATGTCATTTCATCCTACACGCCAACTCTCACCGCTCTATTGGATAACAATAATACCTCATCAGTGGCAGTAAAACCTTTCAAAATGATGGCTGTTATCCATAAAAACACGCTCCCACACACGGCATTGGAATTGCAAAAAATCAAAACCTGGGTCCCAGAAGAGTTTCTAGTCACCCTCGGGGATTCTGAGCCTGTATCCGTTGAAGAGGTTCTTTCATGCCTAGAAACTGTTTCAGTCGTGCATTTCGCATGCCATGGCCGACAAAATGCCCAGAACCCTCTGAAAAGTGCACTAATTCTCGAAGATTCAGGAACTGAATTGCAATTATCGACAATTATGAAGCATCCGATGCCAAATGCGTCACTGGCTTTCTTGTGTGCGTGCGAAACTGCAATGAGCTTACAAGAATTACCTGATGAAGTCATACATCTTGGATCGACTCTTTTGTTTGCGGGATTTCAGTCTGTGATTGGCACAATGTGGTTCGTTTCACGATTAAGTTCATAAAATATAATACTAAATGAGATTTAGGTCGATTTCTGACAGTGATGGGCCAAAGATTACGGATGAATTCTACAAAAATTTCTTCTCGAAGGTCACCACCAACGAAGATGGGGGCATACAGTTGGATACCTCTGAATCTGCATGGGCATTACATCATGCAGTTGCGAAGCTACGCGATGAGAAGATCCCCTTTGTACGCTGGGTTCCGTTTGTACACTTAGGAAGGTAAAGGAGCTAGTGATGTTATGGCATTTTCATTTTTGATATTATATGTCCCGGATTGGGTTCAAGGTCTAAAGTCTAGATGACAGCTCTGAATGTATTTTTTTGATTGCTTTTAATGTTACTTACACTCACACTGGAAAGTACAGAATTTTCAGGTGACCTGAAAATTAGTGATAACCTTGAAGCTTATGAAACTCAGTGGACTTCGATTAAACTAAGGGCTTTGTCATAGACATTTGGTTTAAACATGCTTAAGTAAATTAATCCTGCTTAAACCCTTATTAATCTACTCTTGCTCCATACAAAATCAAAAAAGAGTATAAATTAATTCATATGTAAATACAACTTGTAACTACAAATCAAACAAGTAATAAGTAATAAATACTATGTATCTTGGGGCATCAGCAGCTGCTTGCATTGAAGGAGGAGGCAAGGGAAGGGGTGTCAAGCTTACATTGAAGGAGAAGTTCAGGGAAGGGGGTGCCACATTTGCATTGAAGGAGGAAGTGGGGGCAAGGGTGCCACACTTGTGTTGAAGGACAAGGTAGGGGAAGGGGTGCTGTCCTCACATTGAAGGAGGAAGTGGGGGTAGGGGTGCCATGCTTGCATTGAAGTCTGAAGGAGGTGGGGGCGAGGGTGCCATGCTTGCATTGAAGTCTGAAGGAGGTGGGGGCAAGGGTGCCATGCTTGCATTGAAGTAGAAGGTGGAGGAAGAGGGTGCCATGCTTGCATTGAAGGAGGAGATGGGGGCAAGGGGCACCATGCTCATATTGAAGGAGAAAGTGAGGGAAGGGGGTGCTTTACTTGCATTGAAGGAGAAGGTGGGGGAAGGGGGTGCTGTACTTGCATTGAAGGAGAAGGTGGGGGAAGGGGGTGCCATACTTGTATTGAATGAGAAGGTGGGGGAAGGAATTGCCACACTTGCATTGAAGGAGGAAATGGGAGGCAGGGGGTGCCATGCTCACATTGAAAGAGGTGGAGTGATCAGTGGTGGTGATGCTTGAGTTGATGGTGTTCATGGAGGCTGTTGTTCTTGCTCACAGCAACAGCAAAGGTGGGGATGGTGAGGTAGTATGTCACCAGCCCAATCTCTGTTTGTGAGGAGGGGCACATGGTGCAATGAGGCCTGTAAAGCATAAAGTAGTGAATATATACCTAGACAAAGTACTTACTTTGTTGTGGGCGATGGAAAGAGAGTGTGAACAAGTGACAAATAAAGAAATGACATCTGATGCCCAACTGTCAGTCTATTTTGTGGACAATTCTGATTGGTTGGAAGGCACATCACATGCTCATCAGGACTTGCCAGACATTGCATTGATGGATGTTGATGGTTTTCAGCATCACTCATCACTGTTCTCCTCTCTCCTCTCTTCTCTCTCCTCTCTCCTCTCATTCCCCCACAATGCATCAAAACACCAGGTGAGTAACACTGATTCACATCTGATATATGTTTTACAGGCCTTACTGCACTGTGTGCCCCTCCTCATGAACAGAGATGTGGGCCAGTGGCTTACTCACCCACCACCCCATCTCCTCATTCAATGTGAGCATAGCACCCCCCACCTCCCATTTCCTCCTTCAATGCAAGCATGGCCTCCTTTCCCCCACCTTCTCCTTCAATGTGAGTATGGCACCCCCTTCCCCCACCTTCTCCTTCAACACAAGCATGGCACCCCCTGCTCCTGTCTCCTCCTTCAATGAGAGCACAGCACCCCCTTCCCCCACCTTCTCCTTCAATGCAAGTACAGCACCCCCTTCCCTCACCTTCTCCTTCAATGCAAGCATGGCGCCCCCTGACCCTATATCCTCCTTCAACACAAGTGTGGCACCCCCTTCCTCCACCTTCTACTTCTATGCAAGCATGGCACCCTCACCCCCACCTCCTTCAGACTTCAATGCAAGCATGGCACTCCTTACCCCCACTTCCTCCTTCAATGTGAGTATGGCACCCCTTCCCCTACCTTGTCCTTCAACACAAGTGTGGCACCCCTGTCCCCACTTCCTCCTTCAATGCAAATGTGGCACCCCCTTCCTTGAGCTTCTCCTTCAATGTGTGCTTGACACCCCTTCCCTTGCCTCCTCCTTCAATGCAAGCAGCTGCTGATGCCCCAAGATAAATAGTATTTATTACTTATTACTTGTTTGATTTGTAGTTACAAGCTGTATTTACAAGCTGTATTTACATATGAATTAATTTATACTCTTTTTTGATTTTTGTATGGAGCAAGAGTAGATTAATAAGGGTTTAAGCAGGATTAATTTACTTAAGCATGTTTAAACCAAATGTCTATGACAAAGCCCTTAGTTTAATTGAAGTCCAGGGGGTTACTGGAAATTTTATATGTAGTAATGTTTTATTGTTCACTGAAACACTAAGCTTAAATTTCAGCTTTGTTCAGACTGAAATCTTTACTTTATTCATGAGTTTTTGTCAAAGTTTAATAATAACCGAAAATAGATCTTTCAATTGTCCTGAAAACACTTCCAAATTGGGAGCTTTTAACAATGATTTCAGTCAGTCCTAAGTCTCATTTATGTTTTCATCTTTTTTGTCCATCTGAAATCAGCATGAAAAGCATAATTTCAGGAGACCTGAATGTCAGTATGCACTCAGATATTGTTACTAGACCAGAAGTTAGCAGCTGTCCCCATGTGTCCACTGCCCTGTTTGTTGGCACCTGTCATCTTATTATTCTTGTGTGTCACAATGATCATTTACCCTATTAACTTAATCCCATTTCCACATTTGTCTATAGTTGCAGCTCCTCATTCTCCCTTGATTGTATCAACTACCAGCTTAAATGGAAGACCAAGTGCTGTCCTCATTGACATCAATAACCTCAACTGCAATAGCATCAATGTTGTCTTATCTCTAATTTATACCAAGCTTTCTGCTTCCAAATGTTGGGCAGGAAAATTCCAACATCATTTTCACAAGTGTCTCCAGAATCCATATCTGCACACACATTGACTTCCTCTCACATCACAAAAAATATGGATAAATATATGCTAATAACTTTACATGAATGAGCATACCTTAGAGGAAAGGCCTACCTGGCAGATATAGAGCCAGATATCTTTCAATGACCATACCTGGTGAACATATCTGACCATGCCAGGATGGCATATCATTTCTGGCCAGGCATGCCTTACAAGGCTTTAGGCCACTTCTTACATTCTCAGTAGTGCTGCAAGAATATGTATATTATGTATCCAGCTACAAGACATGTGCTATCAACAATTTATACTACTTACCTACCTTCTTATAATGCTCAGATATCCTCATTTGCCCCACCCTTGTTGTCCCACCATCATCATTTTCACTGATCATCCATGTTGCTGCATGTGGTCCTTGTTGTCATGCTGTCATCATTGGATGCATAGGTAGAGGTCAAGGAGGCTGTTGAGCATAAAAATAAGTGGAGTGCTGTAACAATGAAAGAGTACTCACAAGAATGTCACAACCAACTGAAACTGATAGAAAATGAGCCATTAAACAGAGTTTGTCAGATGAAGTTAGTCTCTACATATGTTAGCTGGTAATTATCAGTCAAGCCAGGCTTGTGAGGTTGCCGGGTTTGATAGTGTGGTTGTACGTCAAACTAGCAATACACGAGTGTTTACACAAGAGGTTGAGTTCTTAGAGAGAACACTGAATGTGTATTCAAGGTGCTCAATTCAAGGTAAACTTACTTTACAACTACTAACTAAGATCTATTTATACTACTACTACTTGAGCCACTCAGAACTAATAAGTAACGAGACAAAATAAAGTAGCTGTTTTTGTTAACTTTTTAACTTTTTTCCGCGGCTATCAAACCGCTTTAACTTGAAATATATCTCCCATGCTTGACACTATTAACTTTTAACTTGTACTGCAACACGCTTCATAGGAGTATGTATTTAATTTGTTGGCTCATCGATAGCTTGTACGAATAATTGAGCACCCCACTCCCCCTTCTAAACTTGTCTACATCATACAGTGGATGTCACTGACTTAAACAACAATCATATTTCCTTAATTGTCAACATAATACCACTTTCGCCACCTAGCAAGATGTGCTAGTAATATACTGTGAGTTCTACAATTCTATTTACTCCTTCATTATTGCTCTTCCCAGTATGAAATCATCAGGAATAAAATATGATGACTTGGCTCCTTTTTAATTAAACATCATAATGGTGGTAAGTTTATCCATGGATTATATGAATTCTATACTGACCATGTAATTTTTTCAATAGTCTTTAGAATAGTTTACTAGCTGTATTAATTCTACATTGAATATGTACACTTCCCTATGGTCATTTGAACGTTCTATAGGCTGTATGAATTCTATACTGACCATGTAAGCTTTCTTGCAGTCTTTTTAACGGAATATAGGCTGTATTAATTCTATACTCACCATGTCAGCTTTCTTATATTTTTTTAAACAGTCTATTGATTGTATTAATTCTTCATTGACTATATAAGTTTTATTATAGTCTGTTGAACAGTCTATTGACTGTATTAATTTTATATTGACCATGTAAGTTTTATTAGAGCCTTTTGAATGGTCTATTAACTGTATTAATTTTACATCAACCATGTAAGTTTTATTATAGTCTTTTGGACGGTCTATTGACTGTATTAATTTCACATTGTGTCAAATCTCAAAATGGTTGGAAGGAAGTGGAGGGTTAATGGAGGAGGATGGAGGATAAATCGTACAGATGTTGGCTTCAGCTTATGTGCTGCGCCCTTCGCAATCTATTTGGTGTCCTAGTATTTGCGAGGAGTCGAATGAGAAGTCAGAGGCAAACCAGAGGGAGGTTGTTATATCCACTCCGCACTTTTAACTCACTTCACCACTCATTACTTGCGGACTTTCAGTCCCACCTTGTTCTGGTTTATCCTATTATCTCCTCGGTTTATCTATTTCTAGTTACCTAGTTCTCAGCCACCGTTACTTAGTTCTCCACCTCCG